>CM035423.1:54015250-54025250 GCA_020310875.1 Ceratopteris richardii
TGACAAAATTTTTGAAATCTGGTACTTTCTTTATAAGAAAAGGTGTCGGATGCATGCTGCAACATTCATTAAAAGTTCTCATAAGATGTGGAAAACTAAAAATAGATTGTTTTCTGAGCTTTTCTGAAAAGTAACTAAATAAAGCATCAATATCCTCATGTGTATGTCCAACCATAAGGAATCCAAGTTGCACCATATCAAATATCCCATTAGCAACTAACAAAGACAAATATGCAAAGACATAGCGATTCTTATTTTCTGAACCACAATTATCAAGTTGCAAAAATAATGTTCTAGGTAATTCCTTGAATGAATTACTTTGATTTTCGCCTGTAATATTACATTGTGTTACATTGTCATATAAAAGTTGCTCCTTTAATACATCCATATGATGATAAAGTGCATCAGGCCACAACAAAGAATCAAATAGACTCTTTGTGTAATTCACACCACAACTCTTCAATCCCAAATCTCCATACAAATGACTGTCTTTTTTTTCTAAGTTTCTTAAACACATTGAAATAGATGCAATTGTGAAATTTGGATCACCGGGCCATAATCCTAAAGCAAAATGACCATAAGCACATTGTACATGTCCATAAGTAAGCATTCCTGTTAAAGATATTGGTAATCTCTCAATGCCATTAAGAGTTTTTGGAACTCGTCTAATCTGTGGTATAGCTGTTTTACTTTGATCCATTTTATCATGAATAATGCATAAATATTTATCTGGAAATAATTCTGAGGAAACTCTCCAAGCATAATATAGATTTCTACAACTCATTTGACGTAGCATATGAGATCTTCTTTGTGCTAAATATCTTGCACGTTCTTCATGGTTTTTAGTAGATTGTAACTTTGCTTTTATTCATGTACAAAAGTCACATTGGAGAACGTACTTGACGTTGATAAAGAAACTGTTCTAAACTATGTATTCCACATTCTTGAAAATGTTGGTTGAGATAATTTATTATATCCCAAACTCTCTAATGTCATATTCACCTCTCGAAGAATATCCACTTGTTTATAATGTGATGGAAGCACTCTTTGTGTTTCACGAGAACCATCACTAGATGTTCTCAACTTGTGTGGCATTTGATCTGCATTATTATCAATGAAATCATGTATCAAAGCTTTTGCTATTTCTACATGTTTGATACTTTTTCTAAGTATTCCATTATTCCCATGAATGGATACCTTTTGACCAAGTAGAAACTTTTCTCGTAGCCTATAAAATGAGCTCTTTCCAATACCATGAATTAAATACCATGCCTTGATACATACTTCTTTTGCATCAAACATGAAATTAAAACTCAAGCGCTGACCTGAGTTCACAAAGTTACCTTTGTACACCATACTCATGCAATCCAATACATATTTGCATCTATCTCAATAGCATTATCCCCAAAAGTTTAATCTTGCATCTAGTATTTTAGCCCTACTAGCTACTTGACAACATCTCTGTTCACAACAATCATGCATTGAAACCATCTGAATTCTCTCAAATGAGCATCTCTTATTAGGAGCCAATGTAGTACTTTTTCTAACCTTGTGGATGTAACTTCTTTTTTTTTTGGTTCACTTCAAAATATCCACAGTTACTATTTTCCATATGAAAATCCTCTTGTTGATCTGATTCCATTCGAAGAGGAGAAACAAGTTGTATATCATTAAAACAATGTTGAATATCAATTGCATGAGAATAATTCTTATCAACATCTACATCCTCAATACCATTGCAATTATCATCATCGATGTTGTATGATGACGTAAAGCAAAAATTTGGATTCTCTCTAGCTTCAAGATCCACATCCTCAATACCATTGCAATGATCATCTTCAATGTCATACAGTGAGTTAAAGCCTAATTTTTGTATCATAGGCTCACCATCTTCTGTAATGATTTGGAGTATAGGCCAACTGATCAATTTCAAAGTTGAATCCAAAGTTGATGCATCCACAGTTTCATCAATAATAACACCTAGGCAACTTTCTCCCAACTCTTTGCAATTTATAGCATCCCATGCATTTACCAATAAAACAATAGCAGTTGCAAATCTTTCATGCTTTTCATGATCCAACAAGATGACTCTCTTTCCTTTCCACTTTTCTCTTTCTTCAAGTTGACTAGATATAGTTTGCTTTGTTGCCATCTTGATTTTGCCTGTAAAGAATAAATGAGAAATTAACAATGCTATTCAATTGATCATTCTTTCAATAATTATTGTAAAAATAATCAATTGAATTAAAACTAGATACAAACATCATTTCCACAAAAAATAATCCATATTCTAACTTTGAGTCTAGTCAAAAATCAAGGAAACTACAAGAATAAAAATCTCTAACTTCATTTTGATGCTAGCATGTTAAGAGGCAATCAAACCATCCCTGAAATGATATTATGTATGTCTTTGTATGTATGTATTTTAGTTGTACAATACTATCATGTTTGGCTCACTTAATTTTGAGCTTCTTCTATTCTAAATTGAATAGAGGCTCAAACTTAAGTTCGAGCCTTTCAAACTGCACATTGATTGGAGCTTCAAACTTGAGTTTGAGCCAATCAAGAAAACTACAAGAATAAAAAACTCTAACTTTATTTTGATGCTAGCATGTTAAGAGGCACTCAAACCATCCCTGAAATGATATTATGTATGTCTTTGTATGTGTGTATTTTAGTTGTACAATACTATCATGTTTGGCTCACTTAATTTTGAGCTTCTTCTATTCTAAATTGAATAGAGGCTCAAACTTAAGTTCGAGCCTTTCAAACTGTACATTGAATGGAGCTTCAAACTTGAGTTTGAGCCAATCAAGAAAACTACAAGAATAAAAAACTCTAACTTCATTTTGATGCTAGCATGTTAAGAGGCACTCAAACCATCCCTGAAATGATATTATGTATGTCTTTGTATGTGTGTATTTTAGTTGTACAATACTATCATGTTTGGCTCACTTAATTTTGAGCTTCTTCTATTCTAAATTGAATAGAGGCTCAAACTTAAGTTCGAGCCTTTCAAACTGCACATTGAATGGAGCTTCAAACTTGAGTTTGAGCCAATCAAGAAAACTACAAGAATAAAAAACTCTAACTTCATGTTGATGCTAGCATGTTAAGAGGCACTCAAACCATCCCTGAAATGATATTATGTATGTCTTTGTATGTGTGTATTTTAGTTGTACAATACTATCATGTTTGGCTCACTTAATTTTGAGCTTCTTCTATTCTAAACTGAATAGAGGCTCAAACTTAAGTTCGAGCCTTTCAAACTGCACATTGAATGGAGCTTCAAACTTGAGTTTGAGCCAATCAAGAAAACTACAAGAATAAAAAACTCTAACTTCATTTTGATGCTAGCATGTTAAGAGGCACTCAAACCATCCCTGAAATGATATTATGTAGGTCTTTGTATGTGTGTATTTTAGTTGTACCATACTATCATGTTTGGCTCACTTAATTTTGAGCTTCTTCTATTCTAAATTGAATAGAGGCTCAAACTTAAGTTCGAGCCTTTCAAACTGCACATTGAATGGAGCTTCAAACTTGAGTTTGAGCCAATCAAGAAAACTACAAGAATAAAAAACTCTAACTTCATGTTGATGCTAGCATGTTAAGAGGCACTCAAACCATCCCTGAAATGATATTATGTATGTCTTTGTATGTGTGTATTTTAGTTGTACAATACTATCATGTTCGGCTCACTTAATTTGGAGCCTCATTTGTAACTAAACAAATTGAGACTTGACATGATTCAAAGCAGTCAGAGCCTCATATTATGTGACACAACATAAAATTCATGGGCCGACTCTACGTTCAAAAGACATTCAATTTTAAACTCCAACTTGAATCGAGATCCAAACCTAAGCTTCACCTTCAGTTAGTTCTTTTGGATGTAAGAGAGTATTCGTAATAGTAGGCTCAAACTTAAGTTCGAGCGTCTTTTATTAAAATTTCAAAATAGATTCAACTTAAAAATATTATCATGTTTGCTGAAAAAGCTTAGAGGCTCGAACTTAAGTTTGAGCCTCATTTGTAACTAAACAAATTGAAACTTGACATGATTCAAAGCAGTCCGAGCCTCATTTATGTGACACAACATAAAATTCATGGGCTCGAACTTAAGTTCGAGTCTCATATCACGTGAAGACTCAAACTTGATATGATTCTAAAGGTTCGAATTTAAGTTCCAGCCTCTTAGCTCTTTTGGATTCATGAGTTAAGAGGCTCGAACTTAACTTCTAACAACTTTTGGAAAAGCTGAAAAAGTCTGAGCTTCATAACTCAGCTCATATGATTCAGAGGCTTAGCTTTTGTAGATGCAAGAAGATTTTGAGTTAAAAATATTAGTGTTTTTAGCAGAAAACTTGAGAGGCTCGAACTTAAGTTGAAGCCTGTTTTTGCCGGAAAACTTGAGAGGCTCGAACTTAAGTTGGAGCCTCATATCATATGAGCCAACAATCCTAAACTTGATATGACTCATGGGCTCAAACTTGAGTTCGAATCTATAAGTCCTTTTGGATCCAAGAGAGTGTTGAACTTAACATGCTCGAACTTAAGTTTTAGCCGTTCTCACTCTTAGTTGAATAAAGACTGGAACTTAAGTTCAGCCTCTTTGATTCCAAGGTCAATAGAATCTTAAACTCCAACTTGAATCAATATCCAAACTTAAGTTCACCTTCACTGACTTGAAGTAGAATAGAGGTTTCCATCTCACTCTTAGTTGAATAAAGACTTGAACTTAAGTTCAGCCTCTTCGATTCCAAGGTCAATAGAATCTTAAACTCCAACTTGAATCAATATCCAAACTTAAGTTCACCTTCACTGACTTGAAGTTGAATAGAGGTTTCCACTATAAATTTGAACTTATCGTGACAAAGTTAAATAGAGGCTCAAACTTAAGTGCGACTCCAAATTGTATATGAGAGGCTCAAACTTAAGTTTGAGCGTCATATCATGTGACCAAACAATCTCGAACTTGATATGATTCAGAGGCTCCAAATTGAATACAGGCTCAAACTCTCTCTATCCAAGTTGAAATGAAATTCGAACTGAAGTTCATAGTTTCAATTTCAACCCAAATAAGATCTCTATCCAAACTGAAATGAAATTCAAACTGAAGTTCATAGTTTGAATTTCAATCCTATCTTATTTACAAACTTAAGTTTGGGTTTCTCAAGTTTTCTGAAGTTCATATCATGTGATCCAATAATCCTGAACTTGATATGGTTGGAAAAAGCTGAGAGGCTCAAACTCCTCTTTGTTCTTTTGCACATAACACACAACAATCCCAAACTTGATATGACTGGAAAAGCTCAAAGGCTCGAACCTTTTCCAGAGGCTCGAACTTAACTTCGAGCCTCTTTGTTCTTTTCCTCATATCATGTGACCAAACAATACTAAACTTGATATGGTTGGAAAAGCTCAAAGGCTCGAACTTAATCCTTTGCACATAAGACACAACAATCCTAAACTTGATATGGCTGGAAAAGCTCAAAGACATGAACTTAAGTTCGAGCCTCTTTGTTCTTTTGCACATAAGACACAAGAAACCTAAACTTGATATGGCTGGAAAAGCTCAGAGGCTCGAACTTAAGTTCGAGCCTCTTTGTTCTTCTGTTCATATCATGTGATCCAACAATCCTGAACTTGATATGGTTGGAAAAGCTGAGAGGCTCGAACTTAAGTTCGAGCCTCTTTGTTCTTTTGCTCATATCACGTGACCCAACAATTCTAAACTTGATATGGTTGGAAAAGCTCAGAGGCTCGAACTCAGAACCTCTTTGTTCTTTTGCTCATATCATATAACCAAACAATCCTAAACTTGATATGGTTAGAAAAGCACAGAGACTCGAACTTAAGTTGGAAAATCTTAGAGGCTCGAACTTAATTCTTTTGCACATAAGACACAACAATCCTAAACTTGATATGGCTGGAAAAGCTGAGGCTCATATCATGTGATCCAACAAATCTTGAACTTGATATGGTCGGAAAAGCTCAGAGGCTCGAACTTAAGTTCGAGTCTCTTTGTTCTTTTGCACATAAGACACAACAATCCTAAACTTGATATGGTTGGAAAAGCTGAGAGGCTCGAACGTAAGTTTGAGCCTCTTTGTTCTTTTGCTCATATCATGTGATCCAACAATTTTAAACTTGATATGGTTGGAAAAGCTCAGAGGCTCTAACTCCTCTTTGTTCTTTTGCTCATATCATGTGACCAAACAATCCTAAACTTGATATGGTTGGAAAATCTCTTTGTTCTTTTGCTCATATCATGTGATCCAACAATCCTAAACTTGATATGGTTGGAAAAGCTCAGAGGCTCGAACTTAAGTTCGATCCTCTTTGTTCTTTTGCACATAAGACACAACAATCCTAAACTTGATGTGGCTCGAAAAGTTGAGGCTCATATCATGTGATCCAACAAATCCTGAACTTGATATGGTTGGAGAAGCTCAGAGGCTCGAACTTAAGTTCGAGTCTCTTTGTTCTTTTGCACATAAGACACAACAATCCTAAACTTGATATGATTGGAAAAGTTGAGAGGCTCGAACTTAAGTTCGAGCCTCTTTGTTCTTTTGCTCATATCATGTGATCCAACAATCCTGAACTTGATATGGTTGGAAAAAGCTGAGAGGCTCGAACTCCTCTTTGTTCTTTTGCTCATAACAACTTTTGGAAAAGCTGAAAAAGTCTGAGCTTCATAACTCAGCTCATATGATTCAGAGGCTCTTTGTTCTTGTGCTCATATCATGTGATCCAACAATTCTAAACTTGATATGGTTGGAAAAGCTCAGAGGCTCTAACTCCTATTTGTTCTTTTGCTCATATCATGTGACCAAACAATCCTAAACTTGATATGGTTGGAAAAGCTCTTTGTTCTTTTGCTCACATCATGTGATCCAACAATCTTAAACTTGATATGGTTGGAAAAGCTCAGAGGCTGGAACTTAAGTTCGATCCTCTTTGTTCTTTTGCACATCACACACAACAATCCTAAACTTGATATGGCTGGAAAAGCTAAGGCTCATATCATGGGATCCAACAAATCTTGAACTTGATATGGTTGGAAAAGCTCAGAGGCTCGAACTTAAGTTCGAGTCTCTTTGTTCTTTTGCACATAAGACACAACAATCCTAAACTTGATATGGTTGAAAAAGCTGAGAGGCTCGAACTTAAGTTTGAGCCTCTTTGTTCTTTTGCTTATATCATGTGATCCAACAATTCTAAACTTGATATGCTTGGAAAAGCTCAGAGGCTCTAACTCCTCTTTGTTGTTTTGCTCATATCATGTGACCAAACAATCCTAAACCTATGGTTGGAAAAGCTCTTTGTTCTTTTGCTCATATCATGTGATCCAACAATCCTAAACTTGATATGGTTAGAAAAGCTTAGAGGCTCGGACTTAAGTTCCATCCTCTTTGTTCTTTTGCACATAAGACACAACAATCCTAAACTTGATATGGCTGGAAAAGCTCAGGCTCATATCATGTGATCCAACAATCCTAAACTTGATATGGTTGGAAAAGCTCAGAGGCTCGAACTTAAGTTTGAGCCTCTTTGTTCTTTTGCACATAAGACACAACAATCCTAAACTTGATATGGCTGGAAAAGCTGAAGCTCATATCATGTGATCCAACAAATCCTGAACTTGATATGGTTGGAAAAGTTCAAAGGCTCTAGCATAAGTTCGAGCCTCTTTGTTCTTTTGCACATAACACACAACAATCCTAAACTTGATATGGTTGGAAAAGCTGAGAGGCTCGAACTTTAGTTCGAGCCTCTTTGTTCTTTTGCACATAAGACACAACAATCCTAAACTTGATATGATTGGAAAAGCTTGGAGGCTCGAACTTAAGTTCGAGCCTCTTTGTTCTTTTGCTCATATCATGTGATCCAACAATCGTGAACTTGATATGGTTGGAAAAAGCTGAGAGGCTCGAACTCCTGTTTGTTCTTTTGCTCATAACAACTTTTGGAAAAGCTGAAAAAGTCTGAGCTTCATAACTCAGCTCATATGATTCAGAGGCTCTTTGTTCTTTTGCTCATATCATGTGATCCAACAATTCTAAACTTGATATGGTTGGAAAAGCACAGAGGCTCTAACTCCTATTTGTTCTTTTGCTCATATCATGTGACCAAACAATCCTAAACTTGATATGGTTGGAAAAGCTCTTTGTTCTTTTGCTCATATCATGTGATCCAACAATCTTAAACTTGATATGGTTGGAAAAGTTCAGAGGCTCGAACTTAAGTTCGATCCTCTTTGTTCTTTTGCACATCACACACAACAATCCTAAACTTGATATGGCTGGAAAAGCTGAGGCTCATATAATGGGATCCAGCAAATCCTGAACTTGATATGGTTGGAAAAGCTCAGAGGCTCGAACTTAGGTTCGAGTCTCTTTGTTCTTTTGCACATAAGACACAAAAATCCTAAACTTGATATGGTTGAAAAAGCTGAGAGGCTCGAACTTAAGTTTGAGCCTCTTTGTTCTTTTGCTCATATCATGTGATCCAACAATTCTAAACTTGATATGGTTGGAAAAGCTCAGAGGCTCTAGCTCCTCTTTGTTGTTTTGCTCATATCATGTGACCAAACAATCTTAAACCTATGGTTGGAAAAGCTCTTTGTTCTTTTGCTCATATCATGTGATTCGACAATCCTAAAATTGATATGGTTGGAAAAGCTTAGAGGCTCGGACTTAAGTTCCATCCTCTTTGTTCTTTTGCACATAAGACACAACAATCCTAAACTTGATATGGTTGGAAAAGCTGAGGCTCATATCATGTGATCCAACAATCCTAAACTTGATATGGTTGGAAAAGCTCTGAGGCTCAAACTTAAGTTTGAGCCTCTTTGTTCTTTTGCACATAAGACACAACAATCCTAAACTTGATATGGCTGGAAAAGCTGAAGCTCATATCATGTGATCCAACAAATCCTGAACTTGATATGGTTGGAAAAGTTCAAAGGCTCTAACATAAGTTCGAGCTTCTTTGTTCTTTTGCACATAAGACACAACAATCCTAAACTTGATATGGTTGGAAAAGCTAAGAGGCTCGAACTTAAGTTCGAGCCTCTTTGTTCTTTTGCTCATATCATGTGATCCAACAATCCTGAACTTGATATGGTTGGAAAAATCTGAGAGGCTCGAACTCCTCTTTGTTCTTTTGCTCATAACAACTTTTGGAAAAGCTGAAAAAGTCTGAGCTTCATAACTCAGCTCATATGATTGAGAGGCTTAGCTTTTGTACATGCAAGAAGATTTGAGTTAAAAATGTTAATGTTTTTACTAGAAAACTTGAGAGGCTCGAACTTAAGTTGAAGCCTGTTTTTGCCGGAAAACTTGAGAGGCTTGAACTTAAGTTGGAGCCTCATATCATATGAGCCAACAATCCTAAACTTGATATGACTCACGGGCTCAAACTTGAGTTGGAATCTATAAGTCCTTTTGGATCCAAGAGAGTGTTGAACTTAACATGCTCGAGCTTAAGTTTTAGCCTTTGTCACTCTTAGTTGAATAAACACTGGAACTTAAGTTCAGCCTCTTCGATTCCAAGGTCAATAGAATCTTAAACTCCAATTTGAATCAATATCCAAACTTAAGTTCACTCTTCTTTGTTCTTTTGCACATAACACACAACAATCCCAAACTTGATATGACTGGAAAAGCTCAGAGGCTCGAACTTAAGTTCGAGCCTCTTTGTTCTTTTCCTCATATCATGTGAACAAACAATACTAAACTTGATATGGTTGGAAAAGCTCAAAGGCTCGAACTTAATCTTTTGCACATAAGAAACAACAATCCTAAACTTGATATGGCTGGAAAAGCTCAGAGACATGAACTTAAGTTCGAGCCTCTTTGTTCTTTTGCACCTAACACACAACAATCCTAAACTTGACATGGGTGAAAAAGTTGAGGCTTATATCATGTGATCCAACAATCCTAAACTTGATATGGTTGGAAAAGCTCAGAGGCTCTTTGTTCTTTTGCACATA
>CM035423.1:54035250-54042750 GCA_020310875.1 Ceratopteris richardii
CCAACTGGAAGGATGCACCCAAACTAGAACAAAGATTGACCCATTTGATCATCTGTACTTGTTTTCCTTAAATCATCTAACTTAACTTCATCCCCATTGAATGTTCATAAGACACATTTTTTCATCTCACTTTGACATAATTGTGCTTCTTTTACTAAAATGCACTCTTGTGTGGAGAGGTGAGGCAAGGTCCAACTTAATCTAATTCTTCATTTGTATCATATATTTCCATAGTGCAGCAATCAGGGCTAGGTATCATCCAATTAAGTAGATTATCCTTTTTGAGTGGCATGGAAATAATTATCTCAGTACCCATCGTATATTCAATCACTCTAGCATTGTTGCAGCCTTCTTTCGAATGTATCTATAACTAGTTATCATCTTGGTGGATGTCCATATAGCATGTTTCTTCCCTAATATTGTAATGCATTGGCTTGCCTCAACCATGATTTTCTAAGTAGCATAGGAACAAAGTTTTCATAGTATGGTAATGCAATAAGAAGAAAATCCAATATGAATCGATAGCATTGTACTAGCGTAAGTACCTTTTCAAGGATTGATAGTGATGTAACCAAATGTTGGCCTACCAATGTCAAGATGAATGGTGTTGCTTTCATTAAATGGAGTTTCAATTTCTTCATGGTGAAGTCGGATGTGAAGTTGATATCAGACCTGCCATCAACTATGACTCCTATGAAAATCTCATTCTTTATAGAAACACACAACCTTGAGTTGTGCTAGTCTACCAATGTAGCTGAGGGAAGTCTACCATGTACCCATCTACACTTGTTGGTGGGTTGATCACGTAGGCAAACTATATAACCTAAGGTAATTCAAATCTTACCTTCGCATAACTTCTAAGGATTTGGTATAAATTCACCTTATGATGAGTTTACTTAAAAAAATCATCAATATCTACATCTTGTGCATTACTTGAAGGCGAGCTAGTTGGCTCCTCAATCACTTACTCACTCGCTGATAAGATTCTTTTGGCTCCTCAATCACTTACTCACTCGCTGATAAGATTCTTTAATGGCTTCAAACTTTCTTACTTTGGGCTTCTTCCCATCTTCTTTATCCTTGGGTCTCTATTACTCTTTAGAAGAGTTGTTGTTGCTTGCCTGACCCTAGTCATCACAATCATTGTAGAGGACGAAATAGCAAAACATTTTGGATTCATACCTTCTTCTTCTTGAGAGGGTGCTATCATGTGAATTGGAGTAGGGTGCTTACAAGGGTAGTCCCTTGTATAATTGTCTTTGGCATCAGGGAAGTCTTGATAGACAGTTTGCAAGGGTAGTTTGAGTAGAGAGGTTTTTGTGATAGTTCCTCTATAATGTGATTTTGGGTATCTATAGCAAAAGTCCCTTGCAGAATGGTCTTTGGCATTAGGGCATTGTTGATGAGGAGGTGTGTCGTCAGGCATAGATCATTTACCTTGAAGGTGTCCTTATTTTGTGCATCGATAGCACATCCTTGGTCAGGTATACCTTGCTCGGTTCAAGTTGTTCTCCTCCCTCTTGTGTGAATTGGATGTGCTTGCATAAAAGTATTGTGGACTTGAAAATTACCTCTTTGATCAGTGCCTTTGAGGTAGCATAACTCATGCTCCTTGTGATCGTTTTTGCCACAAAATTGGCGAGTTAATCGATTTGGACATTCAAGATTGTAGCTTGTCTTTAGGAGGAGGGGTTGGGGCAAGATCTTGAGAAAGATCAATCCAAAGAGTTAACTATATAGGGGAGAGTGGTATTGAACAAGGGAAAAAACATGATTTTTTGGGACTCTTATGCACACAAAGAGACTCCCTATCTGTTCAGGTATGTATCATCTATGCACACATCTAGGTTTGTGTTGGAGCCTAAAATGTCTCAAAAGTCAAAGAAAAGTAGTAAGAAAATGAATTCTTACTCCAAAAGACTCTCATGCATAGAGATGCAGCATTCCAATTAGGTGTTCCAAATTGTAGAAGTTGGACCTTAGACCTCTTTTAAGAAGAGTATACGGGCCTCCTAGGATGCCTTCTACTCAAGGGGTATTCTCCTCAGGGAAGTATAACTTGTAGCATGCCCATGCATAGGGACACTTCACAAACACAGAGTACAAGAATGAGGAGTTCATACAACTTTAATGACTCAGTGGTTACGATAAATTCACTAAGAGTTTAAGAGTACAACAACATACAACAAGACAGATAACCTGAGTGGTCGAACATTGGTGACCTGCCACCACTTGCCCATCCTAAAGGTTACCTACTCAATCCTCTTACTAGCAAGGCTCCTTTCCATTGATAGCACAAGCCTGTTAGCAATCAAATAGTGGGATCGACTCCAAAGGTGCAATGACAGTCACACTTCATATACTATATGCAACTTCAATTAGCATAAAACTCAAGAACAAGTGATGATTGATCTCAAGAGCATTCAAATGTGACTTCACCCTTTTGTGGAGCTAGGCCAACAACTAGCAAGAGATTCCAAAATATAGAGATGGATATCTGCCACACACATACATTATTGGAGAGGATTTCTCTCCTTATTTTGTTTAATAACATCTTGCAGCATTGAGAGTCATTATTTACCCTCCTTCTTCTTTAGAAAATTCAAGCAAAGGGAAAGAGAAAGTAGGCTTCTGCCCAACTTCCTCTTTAGAATATTCAAGCAAGGAAAGTAAAGGAAAAGGGTTGCCCTAGGATTCAAGACTTACCTTAGGATTCAATTGCATCCCTCTACAAAGGATATGGAAAACCAACATGAAATTCAAACATAAACTTAAATATACTTAGATCAATATCAAGCTTCATCTTTTCTTTGCCTTGGAGAAGAATATCCATCCTCCATCCTTTGTACCTTCTCATATGATATCTCATCTCCTTGATGTTCTCCATCATCCTCCTATCAGACATATGTGTGTGAGAAGCTACGATTCAGATGATAAAAATGTTTTAGGAATCCCTAAAAGAAAGCCTCTTCGGCTCCATATTCAGGATGATGTAGGATGCACAAATTGAGGCATGATGAAACAAACTTAATATCACTCCTCCAGACACATTCCCAAGACCCTGAATGTTGAATGATCATTTCATGTTTTGTGGTTAAGTCCTCTTTCTTCTTTCATCTTTTCTTCCTTTTTCTAGTCATGTATCGCCAGTTGAGGCTCTAAAACCCCTTTGAATTTTCCTAGAACCTTCAATGAAAGCACAAGAGAAGACATTCCTCTACATCTACAAAAAATTTTTTGTGTGACTATCTAGGATAGAAGACCTAATTATGGAGCCCTCACTTCCAATATTTTTATTATTTGCTATTCCTATTCAAGTCCATTAAAATTTTGTGAGATTAATATAAGGGTCAATTGGACACAATATTCATGTAGCTAGAAAAAAAAGGTTCGATACAACTTGTTAAGGATAATTCTTCTAAAGGGGCCAAAGCTTTCATACATTATTTTAGCTACCTTGGAGGTGTCACCCATTTAGGCCAACTGGAAGGATGCACCCAAAACATGGCAAAGATTGACCCATTTGATCATCTGTACTTGTTTTCCTTAAATTAGCTAGCTTAACTTCATCCCCATTGAATGTTAATAAGACACATTTTTTCATCTCACTTTGACATAATTGTGCTTCTTTTACTAAAATGCACTCTTGTGTGGAGAGGTCAGGCAAGGTCCAACTAAATCTAATTCTTCATTTGTCTCATATATTTCCATAGTGCAGGAATCAGGGCTAGCTATCATCCAATTAAGTAGACTATCCTTTTTAAGTGGCACGAAAATAATTACCTCAGTACCCATCGTATATAAAATCACTCTGGCATTATTAAAGCCTTCTTTAATGGCTTTAAACTTTCTTATTTTGGGCTTCTTCCCATCTTCTTTATCCTTGGGTCTCTATTGCTTTTTAGAAGAGTTCTTGCTGGTTGCCTGACCCTAGTCATCACAAGCATTGTAGAGGACGAAATAGCAAAACATTTTGGAGTCATGCCTTCTTCTTTTCAAGAGGGTGCTATCATGTGAATTGGAGTAGGGTGCGTACAGGGGTAGTCCCTTGTATAATGGTCTTTGGCATTACTGAAGTCTTGATAGACATTTTGCAAGGTTAGTTTGAGCAGAAAGGTTTTTGTGATAGTTCCTCTATGATGTGATTTTGGGTAGCTATAGCAAAAGTCCCTTGCAGAATGGTCTTTGGCATTAGGGCATTGTTGATGAGGAGGTGTGTCCTCAGGCCTAGAGTATTTACATTGAAGGTGCCCTTATTTTGTGCATCGATAGCACACCCTTGGTATGGTATACCTTGCTCGGTTCAAGTTGTTCTCCTCCCTCTTTGTGTGAATTGGATGTGCTGGCATAAAAGTATTGTGGAATTGAAAATTAGATCTTTGATCAGTGCCTTTGAGGTAGTAGAAGTCATGCTCCTTGTGATTGTTTTTGCTCTCAGACATGACACATCAAAGAGAACTATTCTATTTACCTTCTCAATTTTATGTCTTCTAAGAGGGCCTACACTCAACATTTACAAATGTGTTTCCCCTACAATTACCAGACACATCTGGAGGATACACAGGTTTAGAGGGGGTGGATGTGGTCAAGAATTGACACCCAAGCTCACAAACCATTACAAAACATCGAATCAATTCAAATGGGAAGAAATCAATATGACTAAAATCAAATGATGCAAAACCAATGGAAGAATTCAATCAATAACACATGGACATCAAACCACGTGGAGGGCATGACTAAATTTTCCTTAACCATCATAGACAATGCATATTGATAAAATGCATGATATTATGTGTGTTTATCTATGTGTGGATGCATGTTTAGTGAATCATATTACTTGAAATTCCTTCATGATTAGAGACCTTTTAATTTTTCCCTTCATATTGACTCGCTGTATTTGTTTCCCTTTGTATATTATTTGAACCTGCATAAATAATTGAATACAAGTGTGAGTGCCTAATATAAAGATGTAGGATTATGTGTTAATGCATATGTCTTGACGTGCATATAGATGTATGAATGTGCTAATGAGTGTGCATTCATGCATGACCATGTACATATAGATTCATAAAGATGTTTGTGTAATGCATATTCAAAAGTGTTTGCATGTGCATGCATATTTTATAAGTATGTGTGTTTCATTGCATGCATGCATATGCAAATGTATGTGGCTATACATGTATGCATGTGTGTGTATATGTGATTAGCATATATGTATGTGAAGATGATTTTTTTTACTTTGTGTATGTGAATATGTGTACATGTGTGATTGTGTATATGTTTCATTGTGTGAATGAGTGCATGTGAACGTGTGCTTTTGGTGCATACATTTTGTCTTCCTTTGGCATGAAGAATACAAGCAATGGTGCCACTTCAGCGAGCGGGAGAAACAAGATTGAGGAGTTAATGTATGGAAGCATTCCAAAAGGTGGAACTCTTCTAGAGAGGCGAGCGCATTTTGATTCAAGCAACGGCTGATATATCTAGGAGGCAGCATTTTCTCGACGGGATGTCAATGATCACCCTAAACAATAAAGCAATGTGAAGACGTTGAGACTCTTTAGCAATCCACCAGCAATGGTTGCAGGGAAAATATTGAATGTACTGTAGTTTGTGCATCGAGTTATGGGCTTGCTGCCGATGTTTGGGATGCTAGAGAAAGGAACTGAGCTTGCTATTGAGAGAAAGGACATCCATGGAAGCTAGGAACACGAAGGGGACTTGTTCATATGCTTGAGTGAGAAATCAAGCACGTGCTCTTCTAATGGTCGTTTTTGTTTGGCCAAACAAGGACTTTGGATTGGCTGTAGTAGGGATACAAAGAGAAGAACAACAAGAAGATCTGGTGCACCATAAAACTTTGGATTATCGCTTCGATTGGAATCGACTCCCTAGCTGTCTCACTGTGGGTTATATTGTCTCTTCATAGGCCAAGCATGCAAAAGTAGAAAAGAGGGCAAGTCGCTTTAGAAAGTACGAAGTGAAAGTAGAGGGAACCTTGTTGCTGCATGACTATTTGACCCTCAGGTGAAAACCTCCAACTTGGTGATAGTGACTTTGGTCGATATCTGCAAAAGCTGAAGAATAGTGTTTCGAGAGGAGATTCTTTCCTCGTCATAAAAAGAAATAAGTGAAAGATTCACGAAGGTAAGCAATATTTTGCTCCATTGAGACTAATTTTAGTTTAATAGTAGATCAGAAGCTTTGGAATCATAGTTGAACTGTTAGGACATACAGGGCTTTGAAACATTTGGGAAGGTCTTACTCATGTGGACAAATCGGGCTGATTTAACTATCCGATTGTGCATGCTCAATCGCTTATGTACTTATGGTACATTTATATAAAAATATTGGGGTATAATATGATGGTTTAGAAACAGATGGGCTAAGATGTTTAGAGTGTTTTTAACTAGAATCTGGATGATTATGAGCAAGACAAAAGCAATGGAAGCCTTAATTACTCTGTTGAAAAATATTGCTCTTTTTTTTTAACAGCTAGGTTTTTTAGTACAGCTTAGGGCAATTGGTTTCTTTTGGATGCATGAAGTCTAATTGCTTAATATGATGATGTCTACTATTTCAAGCTTATGACCTAGGCCACTTGGAATTCAATGGTTAACCATTGTGTGATTGGTTGCTATTCCTATTTGCTGCTATGCGAACGATAACTTGGTTGTTATTGCTTGTAAATATATGTTGATTCTCTCAGTCTACACTGTCTGGTAATTGTAGGGTAAACACATTTGTAAATGTTGAGTGTAAACCCTCTCAAAAGACATAAAATTGAGAAGGTAAACAGAAGACATAAGATCCCCTAGGATATTCCAAAAAGCTATTTTCTATCTCCAAAGTGGTGCTCTCCCTCTCCTTAGATCTATCTTTCTATTGATGACTTTTTGAGTTTTTCCATTTCCTTTTTTTTATGAAGTGAAGCCCTTGTCTTCAAAGGTATGATCCATGGACTTTTAATGATTGAGAAGAAGGGTTTCTTGAGTCAAATTGCTCGAAGACACGGAAGATGGAGTTGGCATAGGGAACAATCACTACCATGGAAGAGCCATTTTCTTGAGGATCCACATGTTGAACACCCTTTCCCATTTGACCTTGAGTACGAAAATGGAGAGAAGTGTTATGGAAGATTTTTAAATACTACATCTTGCTCCATGTTTCTTTGTCTCGCATATCTGTCTTGAGCTTTTTTGGTACTTCTTTGCTTAGATCTGCTTCCATACATACTTGCCCATTTCACCTCGCATTAAAAACATAATCAGAAACCTTGTAGATGCAGCCCCCATGTCGCCTTTGCTAGCCATCAAATGACTGAAAGTTTAGTTCGATCTCAATTGTCAATTCGGGCAAAAGTTCTTTGCGGTGGTTTTTCTAAAGAAAACCGATATAGAAGAAGTCAAGAGCAGGACTTCGTACGCTCTCGGCCTTTTCTTCATCGCTAACCTTAGAAGAAGGCTATAGAAGGCCAGAGAACTGAATTCTGAACTGTTT
>CM035423.1:54052750-54187750 GCA_020310875.1 Ceratopteris richardii
TAAGTTCGAGCCTCTCAGCTTTTCTAACCATATCAAGTTTATGATTGGTCTTATATGCAAAAGAACAAAGAGGCTCGAATTTAAGTTCGAGCCTCTGAGATTTTCCAACCATATCAAGTATAGGATTGTTGTGTCTTATGTGCAAAAGAAAAAAGAGGCTCGAACTTAAGTTCGAGCCTCTCAGCTTTTCTTACCATCTCAAGTTTAAGATTGTTGGATCACATGATATGAGCCTCAGCTTTTCCAGCCATATCAAGTTTAGGATTGTTGTGTCTTATGTGCAAAAGAACAAAGAGGCCCGAACTTAAGTTCGAGCCTGTGAGATTTTCCAACCATATCAAGTTTAGGATTGTTGGATCACATGATATGAGCCTCAGCTTTTCCAGCCATATCAAGTTTAGGATTGTTGTGTCTTATGTGCAAAAGAACAAAGAGGCTCGAACTTAAGTTTGAGCCTGTGAGATTTTCCAACCATATCAAGTTTAGGATTGTTGGATCACATGATATGAGCCTCAGCTTTTCCAGACATATCAAGTTTAGGATTGTTGTGTCTTATGTGCAAAAGAACAAAGAGGCTCAAACTTAAGTTCGAGCCTCTGAGCTTTTCCAACCATATCAAGTTTAGGATTGTTGTGTCTTATGTGCAAAAGGACAAAGAGGCTCGAACTTAAGTTCGAGCCTCTCAGGTTTTCAACCATATGAAGTTTTCCAAAAATATTAAGTAATCATGTAGCAAAAGAACAAAGAGGCTCGAACTTAAGTTCGAGCCTCTGAGCATATCAAGTTTAGGATTGGTGTCTTATATGCAAAAGAACAAAGAGGCTCGAACTTAAAGTCGAACCTCTGACCAACCATATCAAGTTTAGGAGCAAAAAAACAAAGAGGTTCGAACTTAAGTTAGAGCCTCTGAGCTTTTCCAACCATATCAAGTTTAAGATTGTTGGATCACATGATATGACTCTGAGCTTTTCCAACCATATCAAGTTTAGGATTGTTGTGTCTTATGTGCAAAAGAACAAAGAGGCTCCAACTTAAGTTCGAGCCTCTCAGCTTTTCTAACCATATCAAGTTTAAGATTGGTCTTATATGCAAAAGAACAAAGAGGCTCAAACTTAAGTTCGAGCCTCTGAGATTTTCCAACCATATCAAGTTTAGGATTGTTGTGTTCGAGCCTCTAAGCATATCAAGTTTAGGAGTGGTGTCTTATATGCAAAAGAACAAAGAGGCTCGAACTAAAGTTTGAGCCTCTGAGCTTTTCCAGCCATATCAAGTTTATGATTGTTGTGTCTTATGTGTAAAAGAACAAAGAGGTTCGGGCCTCTCAAGTTTTCCAACCCTATCAAGTTTAGGATTGTTTGGTCACATGATAGGAGCAAAAAAACAAAGAGGTTCGAACTTAAGTTCGAGCCTCTGACCAACCATATCAAGTTTAGGAGCAAAAAAACAAAGAGGTTCGAACTTAAGTTCGAGCCTTTGAGCTTTTCCAACCATATCAAGTTTAGGATTGTTCGATCACATGATATGAGCCTAAGCTTTTCCAGCCATATCAAGTTTAGGATTGTTGTGTCTTATGTGCAAAAGAACAAAGAGGCTCAAACTTAAGTTCGAGCCTCTCGGCTTTTTTAACCATATCAAGTTTAAGATTGGTCTTATATGCAAAAGAACAAAGAGGCTCGAACTTAAGTTCGAGCCTCTGAGATTTTCCAACCATATCAAGTTTAGGATTGTTGTGTCTTATGTGCAAAAGAAAAAAGAGGCTCGAATTTAAGTTCGAGCCTCTCAGCTTTTCTTACCATATCAAGTTTAAGATTGTTGGATCACATGATATGAGCCTCAGCTTTTCCAGCCATATCAAGTTTAGGATTGTTGTGTCTTATGTGCAAAAGAACAAAGAGGCTCGAACTTAAGTTCGAGCCTCTGAGATTTTCCAACCATATCAAGTTTAGGATTGTTGTATCTTATGTGCAAAAGAACAAAGAGGCTCGAACTTAAGTTCGAGCCTCTAAGCTTTTCTAACCATATCAAGTTTAAGATTGGTTTTATATGCAAAAGAACAAAGAGGCTCGAACTTAAGTTCGAGCCTCTGAGATTTTCCAACCATATCAATTTTAGGATTGTTGTGTTCGAGCCTCTGAGCATATCAAGTTTAGGATTGGTGTCTTATATGCAAAAGAACAAAGAGGCTCGAACTGAAGTTCGAGCCTCTGAGCTTTTCCATCCATATCAAGTTTATGATTTTTGTGTCTTATGTGTAAAAGAACAAAGAGGTTCAAGCCTCTCAAGTTTTCCAACCATATCAAGTTTAGGATTGTTTGGTCACATGATAGGAGCAAAAAAACTAAGAGGTTCGAACTTAAGTTCGAGCCTCTGACCAACCATATCAAGTTTAGGAGCAAAAAAACAAAGAGGTTCGAACTTAAGTTCGAGCCTCTGAGCTTTTCCAACCATATCAAGTTTAGGATTGTTGGATCACATGATATGAGCCTAAGCTTTTCCAGCCATATCAAGTTTAGGATTGTTGTGTCTTATGTGCAAAAGAACAAAGAGACTCGAACTTAAGTTCGAGCCTCTCAGCTTTTTTAACCATATCAAGTTTAAGATTGGTCTTATATGCAAAAGAACAAAGAGGCTCGAACTTAAGTTCGAGCCTCTGAGATTTTCCAACCATATCAAGTTTAGGATTGTTGTGTCTTATGTGCAAAAGAAAAAAGAGGCTCGAATTTAAGTTCGAGCCTCTCAGCTTTTCTTACCATATCAAGTTTAAGATTGTTGGATCACATGATATGAGCCTCAGCTTTTCCAGCCATATCAAGTTTAGGATTGTTGTGTCTTATGTGCAAAAGAACAAAGAGGCTCGAACTTAAGTTCGAGCCTCTGAGATTTTCCAACCATATCAAGTTTAGGATTGTTGTATCTTATGTGCAAAAGAACAAAGAGGCTCGAACTTAAGTTCGAGCCTCTAAGCTTTTCTAACCATATCAAGTTTAAGATTGGTTTTATATGCAAAAGAACAAAGAGGCTCGAACTTAAGTTCGAGCCTCTGAGATTTTCCAACCATATCAATTTTAGGAATGTTGTGTTCGAGCCTCTGAGCATATCAAGTTTAGGATTGGTGTCTTATATGCAAAAGAACAAAGAGGCTCGAACTGAAGTTCGAGCCTCTGAGCTTTTCCATCCATATCAAGTTTATGATTTTTGTGTCTTATGTGTAAAAGAACAAAGAGGTTCAAGCCTCTCAAGTTTTCCAACCATATCAAGTTTAGGATTGTTTGGTCACATGATAGGAGCAAAAAAACTAAGAGGTTCGAACTTAAGTTCGAGCCTCTGACCAACCATATCAAGTTTAGGAGCAAAAAAACAAAGAGGTTCGAACTTAAGTTCGAGCCTCTGAGCTTTTCCAACCATATCAAGTTTAGGATTGTTGGATCACATGATATGAGCCTAAGCTTTTCCAGCCATATCAAGTTTAGGATTGTTGTGTCTTATGTGCAAAAGAACAAAGAGACTCGAACTTAAGTTCGAGCCTCTCAGCTTTTTTAACCATATCAAGTTTAAGATTGGTCTTATATGCAAAAGAACAAAGAGGCTCGAACTTAAGTTCGAGCCTCTGAGATTTTGCAACCATATCAAGTTTAGGATTGTTGTGTCTTATGTGCAAAAGAAGAAAGAGCCTCTCAGGTTTTCCAACCATATCAAGTTTAGGATTATTTGGTCACATGATATGAACAAAGAACAAAGAGGCTCCAACTTAAGTTCGAGCCTCTCAACTTTTATAACCATATCAAGTTTAGGATTGATGTCTTATATGCAAAAGAACAAAGAGGCTCGAACTTAAGTTCGAGTTTCTGAGGTTTTCCAACCATTTCAAGTTTAGGATTGTTGGATCACCTGATATGAGCCTCAGCTTTTCCAGCCATATCAAGTTTAGGATTGTTGTGTCTTATGTGCAAAAGAACAAAGAGGCTCGAGCTTAAGTTTGAGGCTTTTAGCTTTTCCAGTCATACCAAGTTTTCAGCCATACCAACCATACTAACTTTAAGTTCTAGCATTTTCAGCTTTTTATGCCATAGGAAGAGGTTTGAGCCTCTAAGCTTTTCCAACCATATCAAGTTTAGGATTGTTGTGTCTTATGTGCAAAAGAACAAAGAGGTTCGAGCCTCTCAGGTTTTCCAACCATATCAAGTTTAGGATCGTTTGGTCACATGATATGAGCAAAAAAACAAAGAGGTTCGAACTTAAGTTCGAGCCTCTCAACTTTTCCAACCATATCAAGTTTAAGATTGTTGTGTCTTATGTGCAAAAGAACAAAGAGGCTCGAACTTACGTTCGAGCATCTCAGGTTTTCCAACCATATCAAGTTTAGGATTGTTGTGTCTTATGTGCAGAAGATCAAAGAGGCTCGAACTTAGGTTCGACCCTCTCAGGTTTTCCAACCATATCAAGTTTAGGATTGTTTAGTCACATGATATGAGCAAAAGAACAAAGAGGCTCGAACTTAAGTTTGAGCCTCTCAGTTTTTCTAACCATATCAAGTTTAGGATTGGTGTCTTATATGCAAAAGAACAAAGAGGCTCGAAGTTAAGTTCGAGCTTCTGAGGTTTTCTAGCCATATCAAGTTCAGGATTGTTGTGTCTTATGTGGAAAAGAACAAAGAGGTTCGAACCTCTTAGCTTTTCCAACCATATCAAGTTTAGGATTTTTGGATTACATGATATGAGCCTCAGCTTTTCCAACCATATCAAGTTTAGGATTGTTGTGTCTTATGTGCAAAAGAACAAAGTGCAAAAGAACAAAGTGCAAAAGAACAAAGAGGCTCGAACTTAAGTTTGAGCCTTTTAGCTTTTCCAGTCATACCAAGTTTTCAGCCATACCAGCTTTAAGTTCTAGCATTTTCAGCTTTTTATGCCTTAGGAAGAGGGTCCAACTTGGCAAGCGTGAACTTAAGTTCGAGCGTGTTAGCTTTTCAACCCATATCAGACGTAGGATTGTTGGGTCACATGTTGTGTCTTATTTCATCATTGGAGCCTTTGGATATTTCATCATTATATCAAGTCTCAGTCTGTGGATGTTACACTTGAACTTAAGATCATATATTTTAACTCAAATATATTATTTAAACACAAGGGGAACGAACTTAAGAGGCTCGAACTTCGTAAATTTGATTTTAATCTATAATCTAAAGTATAATAATTAGAGAGAATAGTATTGATAATAAATTTGATGACTATGAATGAGAAATTTGATGTTATTATATTGATATTGTTTGTTATTATGTTGATGTGATTTAAAAAAAAGTTTTTTGTTTGATTTTCAGGAGCAATGGAAATCACAAATGAATTTCAAAGCAATGTGATCGATAATGTATTTTCATTGGAAAATTTATCAAAAACAAGTGGGATGAAGGTTCCTTCAAATAGGATTAAGGTTCAGAAATCTTTTGATTTGACACATAAAGAAGACATGAAATGGTTTGCTGATACTTATGATCATGAAGGAAACTTCAAAGCAGATGTACATTTATTTATGACAGATGTAGGATCTAGATATGGTGATATGGGCAATATTGTTCATGTTAAAGAAGATGTAAATGCACAAGGCACACCGTGTTTTACGTGTAAAGTGCTTCCAGATGGTGAGAATATTAATGCAAATAAGTTCTGCTTATCATGGGAGACTTTTTGTTTGGATGATATGAAAGATAGTATCTCAAAATCTGATCGATCATTAGGTTCAATTGGATCGATCGAATCAATAGATGACTTAGTGATAATTATAAAAGAAGCCAAAAGATTAACACAGAAGTCAAAATCTTTGAAGAGAAGCTCAGATGTATTTGAGAGATCTAAGAAACGAAAGTTGAAAGGTTCTTCAAATAAAGATTTAGGATCATCTTCAAAGTCTGTACAAAACGATGAAGATGTATCAATCCGACATTTAGATAATAGGAGTGAAGAAACAGAAGATACGGTAGTGCAGCCACAAGAAAATAAAATGATGGATTTACTACTTCAAAAACAAGGATACTATGCTTTTGGTTCTGATGCAGTATTTAATGTTGATGTAAAAAGATGTTTTCGAGCACCATCAAATTACGTATATCGAAAATTAAACAGAGATTGGGTGCGTACATTAATGAATGATTTTGTCTTGGCTCCGAAAGAGAATGAAGTTCTTGCATTTGTCATGCCTATTGATCCAAGTGTCAGAATACCTCTAAAAACTTTATCTCATGATGATATGGATAAAGTTGAGCATTGGATAATATCTGGACAGCATTCAATTAGTGCAGCGAAAACTTTACAAACTGTTAATTCTCCGATGGTGACATTACAGTTACGACAACAATTTAGATATAGAAAAGCAAAAATTATAGTAAATTGTCCTCCAAAAATTTCAAGGGAGATATCTAAAGAGGCTAATTTGATGGTGGCAAAGTCATTACAGAAGGAACCATTTGTTGATCAACTTTTACAAGCTAGATCTCAATGGAAAGCCAATGGATGTCCATCCAAACCTCCTCCAAGTGTTAATCAGAGTAAAAGAGAATTTATATCATGGCAGGTATGTTTATATTCTTTGTATTTTTTATGTTTTAGTTATTATATATTATTATTTTTTAAAACTTGTATTTATTTAAACTATATGTTCTTTTTTGCAAAATTTTGTAGAGACTACAGAGCAAACTTTACAAGACGGATTTATAAAGAATGATTTACATCTTCTTTTATGTAATGATGAGGAATGGAAGAATTGGATATCAATAATGTGTTTATATAGTCAAGGGGCACTGCTTAATACAAAGGGTGAAGTGCCAAATATCAAAAGAGATTCAACAAAAGATGTTATATCGATATCTGCAAAGATGGTAGCAATGAAAGGTGGTCAATTGAAGCAGGCACCAGGGAGAGTTATATTAGGTCCGACATTATTCAGATGTATTGCAGGTTTAGACAATAAATAAATTTTAGAAATTCAAAAGGCAATTTTAGAGAAGAAAATTTTGTTAAAAAAGACAAAATCATTGAAGCACATGGTTGACATGGAAGAAATGGCATGGAGATTAAAGACAGATCGTGTCTTGAAAAATGCTATAATTGCATTTTTTATTGATTTAACAGCAGAGGTTTTGACTTGGGAAAAGCTCTGTGAGAAATACAATATCACAGATATACAATATGAAAAAATTAAAAGTTATAGTGAAACATTTGTGAAAGACTCATTAAACAGGGCAAAAAAGTCTCCTCCTTTACCAAAGGCTGCCATAACTTTGTTGAGTCATTTGTATAGAGTTGCAATGGGAATAAAAACCACAACAAATGTTATTCCATGGTCAATCTATGGATTTGGTTTTGATTTGAACAAGGTGGAAAGTTGTTGTGCAGAGCAAGTTCTTCCATTCAATATTGTTTTCTTTAGGTTTGATTCAGAACTGTACAGTTTACATAGTCGGGAATGCATTTCAGCAACGTTCTTCTCCAGATTGATTTTTGCACTCAATGGGATGAATTCCGAGACAGAATATGTTCTAGTATCTTTTATTGATTTCCTCTATGTCCATATGCTTGTGGAAGGAGTTCAACATACAGCTACAAAAATGACTTTCAAAATTGGAGCCATTCAGAGTAGTAATCCTTCCATCAAAGGAGAGATGGATTTTGCAATAGTGCTTATGTACATTAGCAAAGAGGATAATTATCAGATGATTGATAGAATAGATCAAGCAAATCTAAATATTTTTGCTCATAAAGGTCTCGATGAATTCATAGAAAAAAATTTCATTGATGATTTCATCAACAGTTTTGCTCGTGAAGACAGCTATGTTATAGAGTTGTATTGTCGAGGAGTTGTTCTTCAAAGAAGTTTATCTAAAAAACGCAGATGTTTTGGTATATGTTTAGACGTTGAAGAAAAACAATTAGAATCAATTTGCTCTTCAGTTTTTGAGAATGACCCTTCTTTGCATCAATGGTGTGATATCAGTAATCAAGATACAGATATCAAGAATCAAGATACAGATAATACAAATGTGTTCGAGAATGTTGATGCTGAGATTGATGTACAACCTAGTGGAGAAGAATCAGAAAGTAATCAGGATGATACAAAAACCGATGAACATATTGTTACAATGGATGAAGATACTGCAGGTACTTCAAATGTATGAGAAGAAAAAGCAGCTTGAGAAAATATTGATTCCGTGTAATGTAATGAATACCATAATTTTCAAAGTATATTTTTCTTTATATGCTAGTGATGATTGCATTTCTTGAACAATAGATTTTTATTTTGAATATATTAGCTTGTTGAATAAAGTGATGTGAATCGATTATATTTAAATCTTTTTATTTATTGTTAATATCATATTCTTGTGAGCTAAATTAGACATCTCTTGTCTATTCGAGTAATTTAATAATTATTGTCTGATGCATAGATTCATATGCATAGACACACACATATATTCATATAGCAGGACACACACACATTTATGACTCTTTTGTTTGAAAAAATCTGAAACATATTGTTGTTAAAATTATGATGCATTTGATTAAATACAATTTCGAAATGTACGGTTAAGATGCAAATATTGAACTGTGCTTGTGCGGTTTTTAAAATCGAAAGCTTATTGTTTGACGTAGATGCATAGAGAAATTAATTTTAAGTGTTTAGAAAGAGAAATTCATAGATAGATAGAGAAATTAATAGATAGATTTTTATCATAAAGAGAAATTAATTGAGAAAATAAGTATTGATATGTCTGCATATTGTATTGATTATTCATATATATCTTTTGGATTTCTTTTTATTATAGATCTTAACAAAAATAAACATTTCATAAGTGATGATGGTATTGGAAAGCTTATTGGCCATTTCGAGGATGAAACGAGTACTGTACATGAGCAAAGCTCTTTTCAAACACCAAATAAGCTATCTAATGTTATGGAGAAACAACATGCTAGGCCTTTTTGGATTTTACCAGGTATATTGTCTAATATTATGATTATTTTATTCAATTTATAACTCATTTATTGAAGATATATCAATAAGTTATCTTAACACATTCTTTTTAGTTATTGTGTATTTATTATTCTCATTGTTTGATATATGCAGAGAATATCTATCATCCACTTCATATAAGGAATTTTCTCTTTCTCGATCTAAATGCCCTTTTGTTCAGCAAAGATATAAGATGGAACAGATCCGAGAAAGATTATGTCAAAAATCATTCAAATATTGATGACCATAGAATATTTATAAGTCAGAGATGTTTTGAATTTTTAGATTCTATTCTTCAACATGTTGGTGTTTGGTCATCCACATTTAAATATAATATTTTGAACAATGTGATATTCATTGAGAAACATACAAAAAAAAGATATTCTTTTTTTATGGTGAGGAGTCAAGAAGATTATTATATGGATCACATTGAAGAAATATATAAACCAGATCAACTTATCATTAATGATAGTTTCTTCAAAGGTTCTATACCAATAGAAAATTGCATCGACATTACCCCTTATCAAGCAAGACATGATCATTCAGTATCGAGTGATCTTCTACCCTATGTTTTGAGCTTCATCCAAAGAGATGATATTTTGCTCAATCGAATCAGACAACCACATATCATCAAAGAACATCTTATATTTCCTATGTTTCAACTTGCAATGGAGAATTCATCGTCTATGTTAGACCATGATATCTTGAGTGAACCAAATGATCATTCAAATGAACATTCAAATGATCATTCAGATAACTTGAGAGTATCTTCTTTTGATGACTATGAAGTACATAATAATAGTGAGAAAAAGCTAGATGTTCCATTGATTTGCAACAAAATTGAAAAGGAACATACAACAATAGCATCGACAAAGCTAGAGGTTCCATTGAATTGCAAGGAAATTGAAAAGGGAGATCTAGCAACAGTGGTTTCAACATTTGGTGTTCCACTTTTAAATAAAGAGCAGCTAAAATTGTTACAAATGTGCTACAAAAATAAAAGCATGAGAGAAAATCATGCAATAGTGTATGCTACAAGGTTGGGCTATCGACAAAGTCGTTTCATAAGTGGAGTTGCAGCAAAAGCATACATAAAAAGGTTACAAAAGGCATACCTTAATTTAATAGGTAAAGAAATTCTTCATACAATATTTATGTTTCTTTTAATATCTATAGTCAAATATTTATAAAACTTCTCTTTTGCAGGATAAAGAAAAACGTTGACGGCAAGGTGGATGATTAAATTTATCTCAAGATCTTTTGATTGGTTTGAAGATAACCCATTTTTTAAATGTTAGTTTCCTTGTTTCA
Source organism: Ceratopteris richardii (assembly GCA_020310875.1). Classification (NCBI taxonomy): domain Eukaryota; kingdom Viridiplantae; phylum Streptophyta; class Polypodiopsida; order Polypodiales; family Pteridaceae; genus Ceratopteris; species Ceratopteris richardii. The sequence goes on from CM035423.1 coordinate 54,063,053, forward strand.
TGAAAGATTGTTTTTCTTGTATATATATATACATACATACATACATACATACATACATACATACATACATACATACATACATACATACATACATATATATATATATATATATATATATATATATATATATATATATATATATATATATATATATATATATATATATATATATATGTGTATGAAGTTTTTTCTAGGCTTAGTCTACTATAAAAGGAAATTGGAATCCCAATCCCACGAATATAAAATCATGCATTTAAATCAATTTTCTTATATTTTCTTATGTATTATCAATTTTAATTCATTATAAGTCTTGAATATTGAGAGAAATGATAATGGCTTAATTAAAGATATCTTTAATTACTGTAATTATGAAGTAATATAGAATGTAAAACAATTTAGTTGATTTTTATATAAATCTAATTAACTTCAAATTTTTTTGCAGAACAAAATGTTGATTTGCATATAAACTACAAAGAAAACAAAAGGTTGGCATTGATGTCTTGCTGGTCTTCACACATATATGAATCTTCATCAAGAAAGCAAGGATTTTCTTCATTCCCAAGAGATGAAAGAAGGGTATTGATATTGGAAATGAATGGCATTTTGCTCAAGACAATTGATAAGGAAAGGGGTGATCTATTACTTGAATCTTTGCAAAACCATATGAATTTTATTGAAGAGAACACAAGAATTGCACATTACGTTCGCAAGGATGCATTATATTTCTTGGATTTTTGTATGGATCTTTTTGAAGTGTGGATTTGGACCACAGAAAGACTGTCGATAGCTCAAAGAACACTTGCAGTATGTTTTCCAAAACACCATCAAAGATTTCATATTATAGCAGGTCAGGGTGCATGCCAAAAAACTGATATCCGTATCAGATATAAGTTTGTGCATCATAAAAACTTGGATACAATTTGGAAAATTTTTCCACATTTGGATGGAAATACCATTATTTTTTATGATACATTATATCATGTGATTTGGAATATGAAAGGCACTTATGTAATTCTACCGAAGCTGTGGAGGCAATCATCAGAGGAGTTGGAAAACTTTTTATCCAAAACAATGATTCCTTGGCTTTATGGATGGATTTGCTCAAAGAACAGACGTTCTTATACATGCAATACAATTGTAAATCAGAGACCTTGTGATAGAGAAACATATTATGTACTTGAACAATATATTAAGAAACGATATAAATGATTTTAAAATATTTGAAAATCATGTATTTTATTGGTGTTTTTAAACACCACATATTTTTGGGACTGTTCAACCAAGTGAAAAATTATTGGTAGCCTAAATTGCATATATTTGAGTTATTACTGAATTCGATTGTTTTTCAAAGCTCTAAATTAGTATGATAGATTTATTATAAAATTATATGAAATAATCTTTTCAGTTTTTAAACAACATAGTATTGACATAATTTTCATATCATTCACTTAAATGAACAATTATTAGTATGTCAAATTGCATATTATTAAGTATTGTTAAACTAGATCTAAATTCATGTGGTTGCTTTTTTTTTAAATGGAGGTTCAGCGGAGGCCTACTCCTCCGGGCCTACTGTATAAGGAAGGGCATAGTATCTGTGGGACCCACCTTATCCCACAAGAATAAGGGTTTCCATAGCTGGGTTAAATTGCGATCACAACTATCGCGAAGAAGGACAAACGGTGGCACATCAGCAACAAGATACAACTTTTCATGTTAAACATGTCCCTTACATGTGTTGATGGGGGTTGAAGCACCGTCCCCGCCTCAAGAGGCGAGTGGCCCAACCACCCGAACAAGTGACCTGGGACCAAATTGAATATATTTATTGTTTAATATATTAAATTGTGAGCTCTAAATTCATAAAGTTAGGATGATTTGTCATATTAGGATGATATGTACTTTATGAGCATTTATTGATATATCAAATAGTGTATAATTGACCTATTATTATTGAATTGGATAATAACAGACTTCATATTTTGAAAAAATTCAAGGCTGAATGCTTTTCTTTGTTTATTCATATTCTCCTTGGTGTTTTTTTAAAGAAGTTCATCAAGTAATATTATTTTTTGTCTATTGAAAACTTAAAACATTTTAACAAAAAGAAGATGTATTCATGACTTGATCTTTGTAAGAAGAATATAACATAGAAATTATAAGTTAATACCATCACTACTATTATAAATGGGACTTGAATAATTCCCAAATTTCGTGAATAGGCCTTTAATGTGGAGATATCCTCACAAAGTCATTGGATGGGACAAAGATGAAGAGGTTCAAATTGATGATTGGTTTGTAGGAAATCAAGAAGCAATGAAGAACAACCATGTTAGGCTTGAGGGGCAGCTACTAGTGCAATTAAACCCAAGCCCACATACTTGGTTAACTAGCTTATGCTTGATTTATTGGCATGCCTTATGCAAAGCTTCATATGATCAATCTCTTGTAAAAATCCTTTACATTTATCCTTGTAAAAGTGGATTACACCCACGTGGAGTTAGGAAGCTCTAAAATCACGAATCATTTGGATGTTGAGTGATGAGGGAATCTATCCTATACTTTAGGATTCAACTTTTAGGTAGAAGTTTGAATTTGAATTTGGCTCCAAGCATAACTATAAGAAGAGGATCAAAAAGGCCCGTGTGTATCTTGAGCTTAGGAGATCACCTTGAAGGAAATTCATTGTGAAGTGAGAGCTTACCTCATAGCTCATTCACCTCTCACACATTGAGCAATGTATGATTGCGATTGACAATGTATTTGTACATGTTTGAATACATATATGATCATTACATTCTCATTTCACTTCTCCATTATACCTCCATGAGAACAGTGATCTTCTTAGAGCTTGTTCTCACTGTACAACTGATCATTTGCCATGCATGCTATGTATTATACACCTACAAAATTTCATTAGCATTGCTTCTCGGGATCCTGAGATATTAGTATATCTTTGCTCAATGGTCTGTTGACTATTGTAGCCCATGAATATCGAGATGGAGCTATGACTTGCTAAACATTTTTCTCTACATGTAGTTCATTGTTTTTTGTTAAACCAGTCACGATTGATAGCTCACTAAGTTAAATAGCATTCTCCACAAGGAATCAAGTCAATTCCTCTTGTGCTCAGAGAATTGTTAAAAACATTGAACATGTGTGAGAACAAATATAGTTTGTTCTTGGATTAATAACCTATCTATTTGTTTTGATCCATCAATCAGAGGATCATCTTCCAAGCAACATATATAAGTATTTTTGTTCATTAGCAAGCTAAAGAGGCTCAATACACTCTCAATCCATCATTCTTATCAAGTGTGAAGCAAGATATAGTAACACCACTTCATCTCTTGTGAGTATCCACCATCTCCTCCAAGAGTTCAACCAAAAATGCATTAAAGTTAGAAGACATATATTGCCCCCCTCAATTAGAATAGAGGGTGCCCATTTTACATGCTAAAAGATTTTAATCCAAAACCAAAAATATTTTGAAGCATATAAACACTTTGGACTTTGCTTTCAAGTATATCCATGCATGCTTAGAAAAATCATCAATGAAAGTCACAAAGTAAAGATAGTTTCCAAAAGAGGGTTTCTACATAGGACCATAGACATCATTGTGAACAAGCTGCAATTTCTTAGTAGCTCAAACTGAACCATCTTTTTGAAAGAAGGAATGTTGCATTTTGCCCAAAATATAGCCTTCACAGACATGTCTACCAGGTGCCTCAAGTTTGCGCAAAGGGGACACCATTTTAGATTTCTATAGACCTAGCAAACTAGCAAAATTTAGATGACCAAAGCATGCATGCCAAAGCTTGGCATCTGACACAGATGTTTCATAGTCTATGAGCTTATACAGTGCACATCATAAAATGACAAAAGAAATAATCATGTCGCCATTTGATAGATCATAAAGTATATATCTATCATCAACAAATTTCACAACCAAGCCAAACTTGGCTAATCGAAAAACCCAAAGCGTATTTTTCTTGATCCCTCGCACAAATAAAACATCTAACAATGTAAAAGAACTAGCATCACTACAAGTCATAATTATCTTTCCAACTCCCATAATAGGATAAGAGGAGTTTTTGGCACATGTGACAGTATTCTGTGTAGGGGCAGGCTCAAGTGAAGTGAAGAAACTACACTGTGAGGTAATATGTTTGGTTTCCCCACTATCAAAGTACCAAAAATATAGGTCTACTACAGACATACAATGCTCATGAAATGATGGGTCAAAACTGCAAGTAGTAGTAAACACCCATTCTTCATTCTGCACAAGATTGGCAAACTCTGTTTTTGATGTAGAGGCCTTTGGAACAACCATTCTAGCCTTTTCTTTCATTGCCTCTTTTACAACTAGTTTTGGACAGTTCTTTATGACATGATCATTTCCTTTAGAGTACTTACAAAAGAATTTTTCCTTCTTTGATTTCTTCTCATCTTTGTCTTCCTTCTTTGTATGTGCAGCATTTGCAGATTTTTGCTTACTAGTAGATGAGCTCCATTTACCTTTGCCCTTCAAACTAGCCAAGAAAGCTTGATCTGCAACATGCATAATAGACCTATTCTGCCTAGACTGATCTTCCTTCAACAAAACAGAGACCAACTCCTCAAATGTCAAGGCATTTGGATTTCCTTTCATCATCAAATGAAGAGTAGAAGCAAAACTTTGATATATGAATCAGGAAGACCATTCAGAACAGTCTGCACAAATGACCTATCTGGTATAACTTCATGAGCAAAAAACAATTGTTCCTTCAAGTCTTTGATCTTTTATCACAAAACTATCCATAGAATCACCTTCATTCACGTGCTCACTCTCCATATGTTTTGGAGGTAAGCAACACGTGCCTCATTCCTTGTCCGATATAAAGTGGTAAGTGTATCTAAAGCATCCTTAAATTATTCTACAAGAGCAAATGTGAATAATAATACAGTAGGTGTTGCACAATCGTAGCATGAACAAGAATCTATAGAATATCACCATCTTCGATGCCATCTACATCAGCTTCAATACCTGTATTTGCAGGTGAAATAAGATGTTTTTCAACACCCTGCACAATTTTCCACATTCTTTTTGTGACCAATACATGACCCATCATATAATCCAATAATGGGTAATTTGTAGCATCCAATGCATCCTCAAAAGCTAGTATATGGAATACATTAGTCCTTTTATCCATGGCCATTGCATTAAATACCTTGATGTAAAAAATTGACTATATCTCAAAAAGTTGAACAGAACTACTCGGTTGAGTTCTGATAAACATGTAGCAGACTTCAATATGCTTATACTAGCAAACCAAAACTTGTTTGGCATAAAAAGACAAAATAGCCTACACAAGTTCTATGACAGTGCATTCAGAGGCCAAAATGAGCGCAGATCGTTATTTTGGCAGCCCATAGTCAAGCAGTTTCGATCTCCTAATCAGCTTGAGTATGCTCACCAAATTTTGTGCGATTTTGAGATTCTGACTAGAGGGATGTCGAGGATGCCCTATATGAGGGGATGACCTCGTTTGATACTAGTTGTTGGATTTTGAGGTCAGTGGAAGTAGGCACAATATTGAATGTATTACCACTAGAACGTACAAAGATAAGTGACCCGTTAGGGTAATAGGCATATATACAAGGCGAGAGAAAAAAAACCTATTAAAGAGGGAAATAAGTGCCCGCACACTCAAAGTGCATTCACAAACATCACTACCTAAATATATCAACAATGAATACTACAGCATAGGTTGCATATCCCAATACTAAAGAGCTAAAGGAAATGGTTTTCTCTATGAAGAATAATATTCATATCTTGAAATAAGATCCATGAGTAAATAATTGAACATGAGACCTAGAAAATGGATCTAATCAAGAAAAACTAAATTTTTTAACTAATTTTACTAAAGAAGAGAAGAGAAAACAAAAGGCCCAAAATAAGCCCATAGACCAGTTCAAACCTTAAAGTTTGATACCATCAGTCACACCACATTAAATTATTAACAAAATATTCTTGAAATTTAAGTAAGATTATTTGTGGTGTATTCAAGCACCTTGGTCCTTGGCGTCCTAATTTGGTACTAGAGTTTGTAGAAAAATGAGAGCATTAAAAAGGAGAGAGAAGGTGGGAAAGTATAGACACATATTTATGTGGATTGGATGAAGAACGTGTAGGTATGATATGATAGATGGTTAATCCCATTGACTACTTTTTCTTGATGGACAGAAGAAAAAATTGACTCATGATCCAATTGAATTTTTCAAGAAGATAACTTCTTGAATTAGACATTTTATTCTATTATCTTCTCAAAGGAAATAATAAATCCTACAATGATAAACTTCATAGAGGGTTTCAAGTAAAGAGAGGATAAATGTCCTTAAGTTTGAAGATAAAATCTAAAAGCTTCCTCTCGAAGTATGGCCTAAAACTTCAACCAAAATAAAGATAATCTTTGGCCAAGCTTGTAAGAAAGCTTAGAAAGATCATCTTTTGGATACTTGATAGTTCAAGTCAAATGAAAAGAAAAATAAGGTCTAGTTACAATGTCAACGTAGGACATCTTAAAACACATCTAGAATATGAAGATGAGAGAATTCTAGAGGATCAAGAATACCTTTAAGGTTTGAGATCCAAGTAACAATCCAATAGTATTAAGTATTGAAAAAGTGGTTGGAATAATCTATTCCTATGAATGCTTATGAACTTAAAGATATCATGATCTTTTATACAATTAGTTCCTGTTATGGGACATAGTTATAAAGATCTTAATCTTTTTGGAAGAAAATGTGAAATAGATTTCAACAAATAACAGCCTTTAATAATTAGATTGATACTTATGGGTTTTAGTGGATGAATGAGTTTATAGATTTTGGAACCTCGTTTATATTTCTTTCTTCCTAAAATTTCATAATAAAAATTGATGAGAGAAACTTGTAACTAATGGAGATAAGATCATAAAGCATGAAATGAAGTCTTAGGAATATTTCTTCCTCTTTAGGAAGGTTCTTTTTTCTAGGTAATGAAAATGAAGTGAATGAGGGTATCTATGGTTAAATGATGCTCTAAATGAGATTGTGTGCGTATGTGTGTGTAGAGTTTTGTTAATCACACGTTTCTCAACACTTGAGAAAAGTGAAAGAGAGCAGAGTAGACAAGATATCACTCAGAGAAAGAAAAGTTATGCTATTATACAATAGCTTTGGAAAATAGCTTCTTGTTAAAGCCTTGACCTCTTGAGCATCCCCTAGCTATCACAATCTCATTCACACACACTCTCAATCACACTCCCACATTCAATCTCGCTCTTAATGAAGAGCTAATTCTTTGATTTTTGGCCTCCTCCTACTTGATGCAACAAATCTCTTTCAAAATAGTTTTATCATCCCGAAGGAAGTGCATGACTTGCCAAATATAGAAATCTACTCTCCCCATGTTGCATGCAAATCGTTTGCAAAAGCAATTACAAAAGGTATGCTTCAAAATCCCAGATTTAAAGAAGCACACTTTTTAAAGTACCTAAAAATAGGAATTTTCCAAGCCATGTAAGTTGAAAACAATGAGGAATTAGCTTAAGCTTGGGAGACACAAAAATATTCAACTCTTTGATCTCCACAATAGGGTTAGAGATGACCTAGGTCCAAATTTGCCTCTAGGTATCTTTTTTGAGTGCTTCAAGTTTAGAAATTCTAGAGAGATAATAAAATCAATGCATGTTCTTACAATGAGCTAAATGTAGAGCCTTAAACAACATACTTACTACAAGATTCACTAAATTTACACAAATACACTTTTATTGTCTTATCCATGCTCTACCTTTCTCTCGTACACCATTTCTCTTGATTCTTTCATCTTGACATTCAATTTTCAACTATAAAACATGATGTACATAAGGTTAGAAAGAGAATATAAAACTTTTCATCACTAAATTTTTCCTACATGCAAAAAATGACCTAATTATTCATTCTAAACATTATCCCCACAATGAAATTTGAAAAGTTCAAAATTAGTAATTTCATGATCTAAAGGACTATGATGATTATTCCCCCCTTTTAAGAACGATATCCTTAGAGTTGGAAGGAAGGAGAATATGTCTAAAAATCATCTAAGTTCCCCCAAGTCGAATCTTGAACTTGATATGTGTGCCATTTCACCAAAATCTCTACTATAGATAAATTTCTAAGTAATATTCCCCTCCTATCTAATTCTATTTTAGGTCGAAATGCAAAACAATGATCATATTTGCACATTTAAATGTTCCCATAATTCCAACAAATAAGCAGGCGATTCAATGTTTTTCAAATATTTAAAACAACCCACGTATCCTAGAGAAACTCTATGATCAAGTTCGATCATTGAGGATTGACTTTAATAAATATCATGCCATTTGTTTTGAAATAGAGTAATATACTCTTCAAGTGATAGAATTTCTTGTCTTTTTTTTTTACTTCTTTTATATGTTTCTTAGTTTTTCCAAGTTCTTCATCCATCTTCTCAAGCATTTCTTTAGATACTTCTTTTTTTACTTGGAAAACTAGAACAAAAATGTGGAGGCAAATAATTATAGCCATACATATCCTAAAACAGAGTCATTTCTATAGATGAATTCCATGCACTATAATATGCAAACTCGAGTGATGGAAAATTCTCTCTAGTTATCCAACGTTTCATTCACATACATACACAACATATCTTCACATACCCAATTAACCCTCTCAATTCCCCCAATAGATTTTGGATGGAAAGGTGTACTTATACAAAGTTGAGTTCCAATGGATTTAGATATTGCTCCCCAAAATTTTGATGTGAATCTAGAGTCTCTATCTGAAATTACGATTCTAGGCATTTCATGGACCTAAAAAGATTTCTTTCACAAATAGTCTTGCAACATTCAAGGTAATATTAGTCATTTTCATAAGAAAGAAATGTGCCACTTTCGTAAGTTAATTAACTACCACAAATTTGGTATCTTATTTACTTCTAGTCATAAGTAATTTACTAATAAAGACCATATATAGACTCCCACTTTTGATTTGGAGCATCTAAAGATTGAAACATTCCAAGAATTCTCGTTAGCTCAAATTAACTTATTGGCACTTTAAACATTTAGTAACATATTTTCTAATATCCACCTCCATACATGGTAAGAAGTAAGAATACTTTGTTTTAACATAGGTCCTTGAAAAAATGGATGTGTAGAAAAAAATGCATCATGACAATCATGTAATATTTGAGCTTTCAATGGAGATTCCTGATGGAGAGTGTTAATCTTCAAAAGAAAAAGCTATCCTTGATATTCGAGAACTTCTATATCAAGGACAACTCAAAACCTTTACCAATTTTCAGGACCAATACCAGATTATCAAAATTTTGAACTAACTTTGAAGAGAGTCACTACTCAAAAAAGTCTACTCCACATAACTCACTAATTAACTAATCAAGTGTGTAGATTTTTTGATGAAAATTTGTACAAGGTGTTGCCTATATACTGTGCACCATTTCAAATCTAAATCATGCCAAAAGATTCAATAGATCTCGAGAAATGATCGAAACAATCTACCTATGTCTGAAATTGTCTTCTTGTGGAGTCAATTTTGACACCTGCAACTTCTAACACAGAATTCTCACAAACTAGAATCCCTTTAAGTAAATGCTTTTAGCCATAGGTAGATTACCTTACAACTTAAAGATTGAGTGCTTGATTGCTAAAAACTTTACACCCTGGAAGGAGAACGGAACAAAACATTAGCATCCAATTTTGTGCCTCTTGCAACTTCACTTCTTCACATTTACACATGTAAATGTTCCTACTTTCAATTCTCTCAGCCTCATCATAATTAGGATCTCAAAACTTGTACAAAGGTCACTCAACTTTAGACTTAGACTTGTATAAACGCATTTCACAAAAGATAACACACAGAAGGAGTAATCAATAAAAGATCGGGTGCACTTTTTCATCTTCTCTAGAAAGTTTTACATCTGAATGATGAGAGAGATCTTCTACACTTCTAGGGTGTCTAATGACTCTTACAACTCCTAAATCATGATTTTTCATGCTGTCTCATACTTTTCCCAACTTTCTACTTGTGTATATAGGCATATATGTACAAGCTCATGACCATACAAAAGGTATAAGTGACCTAACTACAAATTAATGTACATATGTATACAAGTTTTCATTTCTTGAATATACTCTATCTTCAATCTTCATTTGTTGATCTTTTCTTCATTCTTTGACTTCAATCCTTCATCCAAAACATCAATTGGTGGTTGAATTGCACCAACAGCTCCCCCTCGATCATCAATTGAGGTTTTCTCTATCTTCTTTATTTTTTCCATGTCTTTAAATCTTTGTAGCTTTGGTCCATCCAAGTTTTTTGTTAGCATATCTGCAGTCTGATCTTTTGTTGACCTATGTATGACTTCAATCTCCTTATCAATCACCTTTTCTCTTAAGAAGTGATATTGAATCTCAATGTGTTTAGTCCTGGCATGAAAAACAAGGTTAGCAGCTAGATACAGCGAACTCATATTATCTCCATGAATAGTGGGTGTACTCTAAATGATGTCAAAACTCTTCATTAGAGTCATCAACCATATGACTTCCTTTGCAGCTTCAACCATGCCTTTATACTGTGCCTATGTAGATGATAAAGCAACTCTATGTTGCTTCTTAGAACACCAAGAGATTAGCTTATCTCCCACATAACACAAGTATCCATATGTTGATCTCCCATCATCAGGATTATGCAACAGCGTAACGACTGGAAATGCTCTGGAATGAATGACTCTCCTCCCAACCAAATGCCTCTATATATAGCTCTCTCCAGGGGACTACCTTCTTGGGCAGGTGAATGCTAATCATCCAAGTGTCAGCCATGTAACTACATGTGCGCCAAGTATCCATGGTTCTAGAGCTCTTTGGGCAAAATACTCTTCCCATGTACCTCATGGGGATTGAACCCAAGACCTCGTCCTTCACACCCTTGAGTCTTAACCATTAGGCTAAGTGGATTACTTGGTTACAAGAGTAAATGACCTACCAGTAAGTCTAGACTCGAGATCTTTGGCCTCACAAACGAATGACCAAACGGAATCCGATTTCAGATCTGTCTGAACCAATCGGATCCCTAGATCACCCACTTACTTTATTACATTCTTCCCCCCTTGGAAAATATTTTCGTCCTCGAAAATTAGAGTTATATATACTGTAGGCAACCCCCGAGCCTCATGTTCTAAAACTTGAAGAACATGCATTCATTCAAACAGGTTATTTACTTAGAACTTGAAAGTAAAAAACCTTATCATATTCTAGATCTTGAAGAACATGACTGGTTTATCTACTTAAAACTTGAAAGTAGAAAACCTTCTTTATTTGGGACCAACTTAAAACTTGAAAGCTGGAAAACGTCGTTGGATTGTGGAAACTTTTTCCCATGTTGAATTTTCTTCAGTTCCATCCTTCCATTTTACTAAGCACTCTTCATACAAGTGGCTTCTTGTATGTTTATCTCGGGTGCGAAGTATCCTTTCAGGTTCATGAGGAACTGTTTCATTTACTGGAATAGGAAGTATGACCTCATGTCCAACTAGATTATCTGAATCTGTTAGACTCTTCCTAAGTCGACTAACATGGAACACTGGATGAATCCAACTATCATCTGGAAGTTGTAATTCATAAGCCCACAAACCAACTTTCTTGATGATTGGAAAAGGACCGCAATATCTAGGCGACAACTTGGCACATTGACCAGTCTTGAACTTTTCCGATCTTTCAGGAATACGAAGATAAACTTGATCGCCAACCTGAAAAGTAACATCTCTTCGCTTTGGATCGGCATAAGCCTTTGCACGATCTTGAGCTTTCTTTAAATTTTCTTTAGCTAATTTAAGCTTAAAGTTCATGTCTTGAAGGAACTCTTGAGCTGCTTGAACTCGTTCATTATGAAGTCCCACTGCAGAAGGAGACCTAGGCTGGAAACCGTACATCAACATGAATGGACTAAATTCAGTTGATGAATTCTTGGCACTGTTATAGGCAAACTCAGCTAAAGGAAGATAATCTTCCCAATCAGTCTGTTTGGAAGTAACATAAGCTCTAAGTATGTCTTCCAAAATCTGATTGACTTTCTCTGTCTGTCCATCCGTCTGGGGATGTTCAGCTGTACTTAAACTTAGTTTAGTTTCAAGTCTACTAAAGCCTGCTCGCCAAAAATGACTTGTAAATCGAGCATCTCTATCAGAAACTATGTCTACTGGAAGACCATAGAGTCTATAAAGTTGATTTACAAATATTTTTGCAAGTTCTGGAGTCTTATAAGTAGTCTTGACTGGTATAAACTGAGCAAGTTTAGTCAATCGATCAACTACAACCCAGACTGAATCAAAGCCCTTCTGAGTGCGGGGTAATCCAAAAATGAAATCCATGGAAATGCTTTCCCACTTTCCTTTGGGAATTTCCAAAGGATGCAGCAATCCTCCAACTTTAAGTCGTTCAAACTTATTTACTTGACATTTATGGCACTTAGACACATAGTTTTGCACATCTCGATGCAAACTAGGCCAATAAAAATGTCTTTTCACTAACTCATAGGTTCGGTTAATACCAGGATGTCCTGCACTTGGAGCATCATGGCATTCGAAAAGTACTTGATTTCGTATGTCCACTATACTTGGGACACAAACCTTACCTTTATAAAGCAAATATTCATCTTGGAGAGCATAGTGTTTAAACTTTCTCTCAGAAGTACTTGCTTCAGTTTGTTTATCTTGTTCAGCTGCTTTCCATGCTTGACTGAAGCTTGGATCCTCTTTGCAGCTTCCTTTCAAAGTTGAAATAAATTCACTTTGAATTTGTACAAAACTTAGATTGTTCAACATAGGCATCCGACTTAGGGCGTCTGCCACTGCATTGAACTTTCCTTTTCTGTACCTGAGCTCATAATCGAACTCTTGCAACTATTCGGCCCATCTTGCTTTTCTACCTCTAAGATCAGGTTGGTTTGCAAACCACTTTATGCTCTCTTGATCAAAAACTATGGTCAGCTTTGATCCATATAGATAATGGCGCCATTTCTTTAGAGCATTTATAATAGCGAACATCTCTCGCTCATAGGTAGAGTAGTTTTGCTGAGCAGGACTTAGCTTTCTACTCTCGAAAGCTATTGGTCGACCATCTTGGCTTAGTATTGCTCCTACTGCAGATGAACTTGCATCTGTCTCTAATTGGAAAGGCTTGTTCGGATCTATGATCTGTAGAACCGGGGCCGATGCTAAAGCAAGTTTAAGTTCTTGAAAACTCTTTGCTTGCTCTTCTTTCCAATTTAACTTTTGATGCTTCCCTTTGAGTTGATCCGTCAAAGGTATAGCAATCTTGGCATATCTAGCCACAAACTTCCGATAATATCCTGCCAATCCGAGAAAACTTTGTAGTTCTCGAACCGTCTTGGGCTCAGGCCATTCAAGAATCGCTTGGACCTTTTCCGGGTCAACTTTGATTCCTTCCGCGGAAATAATATGACCTAAATACTTTACTTCTGGGGTAAAGAATTCACATTTTGACTCTTTACCATAAAGTTTATTATCGCGAAGAAGTTGAAAAACTTTTTTCAAGTGCTCTAAGTGATTTTCATGATCTTTACTGTAGATCAGAATATCATCGAGAAAATCTACAACAAATTTTCCCAAATACGGCTTAAACACTTGATTCATCAAAGTCATAAATGTTGCGGGTGCGTTTTTCAACCCAAACGGCATCACTAAAAACTCGTAGTGACCAAACTTTGTTCGAAAGGCTGTTTTAGGAATATCATCATCTTTGATTCTGATCTGATGAAAACCTTGGCGTAAATCAATCTTAGAAAAGACTGTAGCCCCCTTTAAACTATCGAAAAGATCTTCGACTAGTGGCATGGGATACTTGTTCTTTATCGTAAGATTGTTTAACGCCCTATAATCTACACACAGCCTCATAGTTCCATCTTTCTTTTTCACTAGAAGGATGGGTGCTGCCCATGGAGACTGGCTTGGGCGGATAAATCCTTTATCCAAATACTCTTGGATTTGATTTTCCACCTCCTGATTCTGGACATAGGGGAGGCGGTATGGGTTTTGAGATTTTGGCTTGGTACCCGGAAACAGATCTATACTGTAATCGATGTTTCCACGAGAGGGTGGCAAGCCGTAGGGGAGTTCCTTAGGGAACACATCTTTAAATTCCTTCATTAAATTGTTAAATCTAACATAAACTTCTCGAGGAATAAAGGACGAGACATAAGAAACTTGATTTATATTATCAGAATTGATTACATCGGTGCCAAGGACAAGAAAAGCTTGAGTCCTGGCTTCTTTATTGACAAGTTTCTGAAGTTCAGTGTATGATATCAAAGGGATACTTGGAACATCATGCTCACCCTTGATTTTATACACTACACCGTCACGCTGGAATTCCAAAGTATTTGTAAAATAACACCTGGTCAATGAAGGTCCTAGACTCCATAGCCACTCTCTCCCTAAAACGAGATCTACCCGATCCATATTCATTATTTGGAAGTCCAAGGTGTCTTTAAATCCTTGGATTTCTAGTTCCAAATTAGATATCATTGTGTCCCAAACACGGGTGTCTTGACCATGCATCATGGAGACAATGTATTTATGAGGAGATGGTTCTTGAGGAAGAGCCAGTTTTTTTACTAACGCATAATTGATAAAATTATGCGTAGCAGAGTCATCCACCATTATCCGGATGGTGTGCCCTTTTACTGATCCATGCAACTTGACCAAATCATGTGGACCAAACTCTTGAGGTTGCCACATGTTTTTGGAGATTTGACATGAATGGGTACTGTCACAGTGCATAATCTGAACCTTCTTTGCACTTGAATTTGCATCCAAGTTCAAAGATTGAATCAGATGGATTTGCTACTTACCCTTTCCCTTACTTTCTCTTCCGACTGGACAGGCACGGCTTCGATGTCCAGGCTTGAGATATTTAAAGCACAAGTTTTCTTTTTGCGCTTTATCATGATCTTCTGGAGAAAGGATGTGTCTAAAAACATGAGGTTTTTAAGACACTCTTTCATTAGATCTAGTCCCTTTGCCCTTACGCTTAAAGTTATTCTTCTGGGAATAACTGCTTTCCTACGGGACATCCAAACGTGAATTGTCCTCATAAATCTGTGCGACCTTAATCGCATCTGCAAGGGATTTAGGCGCATGCCTCTTAACTTCATTATGAATTCGCTGGTTAAGTCCTCTGACAAAACCGCGAAGTCGATGGAAGTCATCTAAATTCTTTAACTTCAGAATTACATCTCTGTATTCTGAAATATACACCAATAGCGGTCTACCCTTCTGCTGAATTTTATCCCATGCTTCCCAATTGCGTTCCTCCTCATTCTTGGGGAGAAACTCTTTCTTGAAAAGATGGGAAAATTCATTCCAAGTGGTAGGTTTCTTGTGAGTCTCAGAGAGACTCATCCACCATGTATAAGCTTTCGCTCCTAGCGACAAACTTGCTTCTACTACCCTCACATGATCGGGGGTATGTTTGAGTTCATGTACATCTTTCCATTTCTCTAAGAAAGTCAAAACCGCGTCCTTATTCCTATCCTTATCCTCTCCAGAGAAATAAGGAGGACGGATCTCTTTTCCCAAAGAGAGATCCACAGGGCGGTTATGAGTTTCTAACATCCCTACCGAAGCAACACACAAGGGAGTAGAAGACGCTAGACTAAGACGGCTCATACTTCCCGCTAAAGGAAACATATCTGTATGGGGAGAGGATAATCCCTTATCCTTTTCCATCCTAACAGACATCGATGAAGTTGCGATCGTATCTGTGTGACTACCTAAAATAGTCTTACTGATATCCTTAGGCGTCTGAAGTAAGTTCAGAATGGCCTTAAGGTGATCCTGGATTCCATCAACAGATTGACGGAGTACTGCAACCTCATCCGGAATACTGGACAACTGTCCAAGCTTTTGCTCAACTAGCAACATCCTACTTTCCATATCTTTCCTCTCGTTTAAAGTAGTGTTTGTTTCCCCTTTTCTCGCAGAATCCTCAACGTCTAATGCTACAATCACTGATTCTATTTTAGATGCATCAGACGCATGACTAGTATTTGAAACCATAGGTGCAGATGAATGCAATGCACGTGCAACTATTGGTGGTCTAGTCATGAATGAGGATGTTACTAACATAGGAATGGAAACATACATGGACGCACTAGTAGTACTTGTAAGCGAGACGTGGCTAGAAGTCCCCTCCATCGCACACAAAGCGTTATTAAACTTACTAAGTATTCCTAACGCAGGTGGTGTGTGCAACAAAATCAAAAGAGCTATGCAAGAATATCACAAGAAATCGTCCCTGATGATTTGGTCCGTTGAGGTCGACTTGATTCTAGCTGAAAGTGCTAGAATTATGACGAAGATAGGCCTCCAGATCTTCACTCCACGGCTTCCGCTTTCTTCAAACTTTGCTCGAACTTTTAACTTTCTTCAGCTTGAACCACCACAGATATGTACTCGGGTTCGGTTGGGGAAATAAGCAAACTCCAAAGATTAATCAGAATGAGAAGATCTCGGCTCGGGATTAGCAGAGCAGAGATATGATCCGAACTGAATAAAATATGCAGAGAATATAATCACAAAAAACCTCTACTTCAGTGGATAAGGCTCCGTAATCTCTTTGCAAGGTTGTGGGATCGATTCCTGGCGCCCTCCCGATGGAACTTCAACTTTTTTGGCCGATTGAAGATGTCTGCTTCAGCGCAAACTGAGGAGAATTAGTCACGTTCTCAGTACTACGACGTGAACGGTTGTGGCCTTATGGATAGACGGACGCGCTTCAACACAGAGGTTCTGTGCTCGATCACCCGCGCGCTCTACAGCAGAGAGGATTAGTCTTTTTAGCTCCTGATTGAGATCTTCTTCAGCGCAGACTCACGTCAATAGACTGTGTTGGGATGATTCATCACGCGGATGATGATGCTCTTGTGGATAGAGCGGCGCACTCTAATCGGGGGGACGGGGGTTCGAATACCTCGCCAAACACAGCAGAGATCTTCTTCTTTTGGTACTCTTTGCTCTAAGCTAAACCATGAAGATGATTGCGACTCGCATCTCTAGAGAGGCGGGAGCAGAATTCGAAAAAGAGATTATGCACGCCAAAAGTTCACGAGCAAGATGATGAAGATGAGAGCTATGGAGAATGCTCTGATACCAATGCAACAGCGTAACGACTAGAAACACATGTGCGCCAAGTGTCCAGTGGATGCTTCTAGAAGGTTCTAGAGCTCTTTGGGCAAAATACTCTTCCCATGTACCTCATGGGGATTGAACCCAAGACCTCGTCCTTCACACCCTTGAGTCTTAACCATTAGGCTAAGTGGATTACTTGGTTACAAGAGTAAATGACCTACTAGTAAGTCTAGACTCAAGATCTTTGGCCACACAAACGAATGACCAAACGAAATCCGATTTCAGATCTGTCTGAACCAATCGGATCCCTAGATCACCCACTTACTTTATTACAGATTACCTGCCCAATCTATATCACTATATATCTTGATGTTTGTATCTGATGTAAAACCATAATAAAAACCTTCCTTGAGTGTACCCTTAATGTACCTCAATACCATTTGTCTTGCAACCCAATGTTCTTTCCTAGGCTAATGCGTGAATTGAGACAACACTCCAATTGCATATGAAAAATCAGGTCTAGTTAATGTCACATAGATTAAACTACCAACCAGACTTTGATATAGCTTGATATCCTTGAATTCTTCTCCTCCATGTCTGCTCAATTTGTGATTTACCTCCATTGGAGTAGGTGCCACCCTGCAATCTTCGAGCTTAAACTTGATCAAATACCTTTCTTGAGTCACATACACTCCATGTTGAGTATATGAGATCTCCATCACTGGCTTTAACAAGAAAGCTACTATCAGCTTTAGATATTTGGAAACCAAGTTCCTTCAAGAACTTCACAAGTCTATAATTCCATGCCCTTGGGGCCTGCTTCAAACCATAAAAACCTCTCTTGAGCTTACATACATATTTTGAATACCTTTTATCTTTGAATCCTTGTGGTTGCTTCATGAAGATGTCATCTAAAATATAACCATTAAGAAAAGCATTCTTCACATCTAATTCACATAATCTCCAACCTTTACATGGAGCAATGGCTATGAGTGTCCTAATGGTTGTCATCTTTGCCACAGGACTATAGGTCTCATCATAATCTATACCATATGTCTAGGAGTACCCTTTCACAACAAGTCTAGCTTTATACCTAGACACAATTCCATCTGCATACATCTTTGTCCTGTAGACCCACTTGCATCCAATAATATTCTGACTATTTGGTTTAGGAACCAAATCCCATTTCTCATTCTCCATCAATGCATCATACTCTTCTTGCATAGCTTTCTCCCAATTTTCCTTACCTCTTGCCTCTTCATATGTAGAAGGGTCATCATGTGCTTTCACCATGTAAGCGTAATCTTTAGTAGTAAAAAAAAAAGAGTCATAGCGATACCTTGTAGGTTGCCATTTGTGTCTTGATGACCTTTTGAGTTCTCCACTTCTTGAAGTTTTTGTTTCATCACATTCTCGATCAAACCTTGGCACTTCTTCAACTTCAACTTCTACTTCATTATTCTCTTCTTCATCGAATATCTGAACCTTTGATTTACCTTTCTTTTGATTCAAAACTTCTTCATCACCCGCATTATTATTGATTGTTCTTGCATACCAAGTACCATGCTTACCAAATGTAACATCCTTTGATACAAGGAATTGCTTTGTGGATGGACTCCACAACCTATCCCATCTGCTTATCATCATATCCAATGAACACATACTTTTCTTAAACACTTTGTTTATATCCATTGATACGGTCTTCCACAAAAACTCCATTATTAATGAATCTTACTTCATAACCTTTTTCAACAATTTGCCCTACACTTATCAAATTCTTTGGAATTGTAGGAACATACAAGACCTTACTCAGAAGAGTACTTCCATCCTTGGCCTTCACTTATCCAATTGACTTCACATTGTGCTTTGTATTATCACGTGTTTGAACTACATGATTAGTTACCTTATTCTCCAAATCAGTCATAAGAGCTATATTACCACTCAGGTGATTGCTACACCTTGAATCAATGTAGAAGACTCTTTGGTCTTCACTTTTCCAATCACAAGTTGCATTCATGATTAAGGTTGAATCTTCTTTTTGATCTGAAGCATAATTGTAGTAGGTATTGTTGTAGGATAGAATTTGGAATCCTCTACCTACATTTCTTCCAAAGTAACCTCTACCTCTGAAATTACCTCTTTCATTTCTACAACCTCTTCCTCTTAAATTAAAGTTCTGATTATATCCTCCATTATTCTGATTATTATGCCAACAATCATGAGCTAAATGATTTATCTTACCACAAATCCAACAAGCTTTGGCTCCATCTTTATTGCTTCTGCCTCTTCCTCTACCTTTGCCGCCTCTTGGCTAGTTGTACCTTCTTCTTCATTTACTTGTTGCTTGCCTTTGCTATTATTTTTCTTATCCTTTGAATACATTGCGTGATCTCCACTGTTATCACCATCACCTTTGACATCTTGCTCAAAAGTTACCATGTGTCCTAGAAATTAATTTAAATCAGGAGTGAAATGATCCAGTGACAATTCAGTAGACAAAATGAATGGCTTCCATTTCTCATCTCCTCTCAAACCTGTGAGGATTTGCCTTACCAATTTATCCTCCTCAATATCTTCATGAACTACTCCTAATGCATTTGCAATGTCCTTCATCCTTGTTACATAATCACAAATGGATTGAGAGGACTTCTTCTTGAATGTGGTAAACTCTGCCGAAAGAGATGCCTTCCTTAACTTTGTAGTGTTTTGGAAATGATCCTCCAAAACATTCCATATATCACTTGCACTTTCAAGACCTCTAATATGAGGTAGCAAGTAGTCATTTACTCCCATGTAGATAATGCTCCTTGCTTGTGCATCCTTCTTCATCGAAGTCCTCAAATCTGAGAGTTCATCCCTAGTTGGAACACTAGGATCTTTGAATTGTGGTTTTCCTTCTTCACCTGTGATGTAACCTATCAGGTCTTTGCTCATTAGATGAGCTTCCATCATCATTGACCAAACTGGATAGTTTTCCCTATCCTGTTTCTCTATCTGAAGAGAGTCTCCCATCCTTTTTTCACTTGTGTATTAAATTCTTCAAGCTTCATGAGGCATAAGTGTACCTTTTCTTTGAATGAAGTTCCTTTTGATCTTCTTGATAGCTTCAGACCTCCTTCTCAAGGTTTCTCTTTAAACTTTCACCTTTTGAACCTTCAAGTGTTGATTTTTGTATGACTCCAGCATTCGGGGTCCTTCTTCCTTTTATTTTGATGACTCTTGCTATCATACTACTGATGGAGAGTGTCAATATCCAAATGAACAAGCTACCCTTGATGTTAGAGCACCTCTATATCAAGAAAACAACTCAAAAAATTTACCAATTTGAAGGACCAATACCAGGTTATCAAAATTTTGAACTAACTATGAAGAGAGTCACTACGCAGAAAAGTGTGCTCCACATAACTCACTAATTGACTGATCAAATGTGTAAGATTTCTGATGAAAATTTGTACAAGTTGTCATCTATAGATTGCACACATTTTCCAAGTCAAATCATCTCAAAAGATTTAGTTGATCTCGAGAAATTATCCAAACCATCTACCTATGTCTGAAAGTGTCTTCTTGTGGAGTCGATTTTCACACCTGCAAATTCTAACACACAGTTCTCCCAAACTAGAACCCATTTAAGCAACTGCTTTTAGCCATAGGTAGCTTACCTTCCAACTTAAATAATGACTGCTTGCTTTCTCAAAAATTTACACTGTGGAAGGATAAATGACGAAAACATTAGCATCAAATTTTGTGCCTATTGCACCTTCACTTCTTCAAATTTAAAAATGTAACTGTCCTACTTTCAATTCTCTCAATTTGATCACAATTAGGCTCTCAAAACTTGTACAGAGGTCGCTCAACTATAGGCTTAGACTTGTACAAAAGCATTTCACAAACGATTACACACACAAGGAGTACCTAGTAAAAGATCGGGTGCAATTTTTCTTCTTCTCTAGAAAATTTTACATCTGAATGATGAGAGAGATCTTCTACACTTCTAGAGTGTTTAATGACTCTTAAAATTCCTAAATCATCACTTCTCATGCTCTCTTATACTTGTCCCGACGTTCTACTTGTATATATAGGCATATATGTACAAGCTCATGACCATACAAAAGGTATAAGTGATCTATTAACTACAAATTAATGTACATATGTATACAAGTTTTCATTTCCTGAATATGCGCTATCTTCAATTTAAATTTGTTGATCTTTTCTTCATTCTTTGACTTCAATCCTTCATCCAAAAGATCAATTGGGGATTGACTTGCACCAACAACTCCAAAGATGTGCATAATTGATTGTTACAATATAAAGATCCATTCTCCAAGTGAAATTTTTCTTCATACATTGATCCCCTATTTGCATGCAAAAAACTCAAGATACGTGCATGAAAAGAGTCATTTTTTAGTTCTTCGTGAATTTAACTGAGGAAACCATAATTTACTATAGAAATGTGATTTGATAAAGGTTTTTGACTCAATGCAACAGTGACCTTATTTTTCGTACTAGCCCAATATTTAATGTCAAAATAATACTCACTTAATATATTAGTCCAATACTTTCTCCTATCATTAAGTAATGGTTGTGTGACAATGTATTTAAGAATTTAATGATCTATTTTCAATTTAAAATTAACCTTTAGGAGTAGATGTCTCCAATTCTTAAGTGGATGTACAACAACAAGCATTTCTAGATAATGAGTAGGATAATTAAGTTCATTCTTTTCTTAATTTTCCTAATTCATACGCAACCACTCTACCATCCTTTGAACAAACACATCCTATCTGACACCAATTTCATCACATGCAACCACAAAAGGCCTTCCCATTTAGGGATTTTTTGAAACACAATTTTCAATGACTTTATCTTTCAATGATTCAAGTGAGTTTTTATAGGCATAACTCCACACAAATCCTACATTCCTTTAAGTAAACTCTAGGAAGGGATTAGCAATCTTACATAAAATCTTAATACATGCTCTTTCATATTGTACTAGTCCTAAAAAAATTACAACATCCCTTGCAATTTAAGGAACTTCCCAATCAACTATTATTTTCACTATATCTTAGTCTATATGAATTCCCTTTTTAGATATGACTCTTCCGAGATACAAAAATGTATCTTTAGCAGTGAGAAAATTACTCTTTTTTCCATACATTTTGTGTTCTCTAAGAGCTTGCAAGGTCTTATTTAGACGTACATCATGCTAACAATTATCTTTAGACTATACAAATATATCATCAAGCAATACTAACATGAATTCCTCTAGGTAATCATGAAAGCAATATTCATGAAGAGCATGAATATGGCACGAGCATTTGTTGATCCAAAAGGTAAAACCCTAAATTCCTAGTGGCCTTAATGTGTTTGAAAACTTGTCTTGGGTATGTCTTTTGTTTTGATCCTTATTTGTGTTGGAGTTAGACGTTGCGGAAGCATGCGAACAACACAAGGAAGAAGAAGAAGCTTGGAGCACAACACACAAGACTGAATGTATTACTAGAGAATGTACAAAGATAAGTAGCCCATTAGGGCAATAGGTGTATATACAAGCCGGGGGAAAAAAACCTCCTAAAGAGGGAAAAAAGAGCCCCAGTGGTCCTAGAGTGTTTACACACATCACTACCTAAATACAT
This sequence comes from Ceratopteris richardii, assembly GCA_020310875.1. Lineage (NCBI taxonomy): Eukaryota > Viridiplantae > Streptophyta > Polypodiopsida > Polypodiales > Pteridaceae > Ceratopteris > Ceratopteris richardii. The sequence goes on from CM035423.1 coordinate 54,085,889, forward strand.
CAACAAATCCCCCCTAGGAGTGATGCGGTGAACAAGGAGCTGGCACTCATGTATAAGGAAGTGCCAAGCTATGTGGAAATCACTCCACAAAAGGAAGTAAGCCCAAAGCTTTGGGGAAAGCTTCAAAGTTCTCCCTACGCAGAGCCTTCGTGAAAAGGTTTGCAATGTTCTCCTTCGTGGGCACATATGCCAAGTTGATCTCCCCAGTAGAGAACCTCTCCCTGACATAATGATAATGCACCTCAATGTGCTTAGTGAGAGCATGGAACATAGGGTTCCTCGCAACTGCCAATGCGCTCTGGCTATCAATGAAGATGGTGGTGGCAAAGGACTGACCAACACCCAAATCAGCCATAAGGCGTCTCAGCCACACACACTCAACATTAGTTGTGAAAGCTGCCCTATACTCAGCCTCACAACTAGAAGTGGCCATAGTAGGCTGCTTCTTGCTCAACCAAGATATACATGAGCTACCAAGCATGAAGCAAAAGCCACTAGTGGACACATGAGTGTCATAGCAACCAGCCCAGTCTGTGTGAGAAAAAGCATGCAAATCTGGCGATAGTGATCCCCCCTTGGGATAAAACAACCCAAGTAGCTGAGTACCACTCAAGTAGCGAAAGATGCGCTTAACCGCCTGCCAATGCTTGACATCTGGGCAATGCATAAACTTGCTCATCTGTGAGATAGCAAACTGAATATCTGGCCGAGTAATGCATAAGTAAATCAGGCATCCAACAGCCTACTGATAGACGACAACATCAAATGCATCTCCAACATCATGAAGACTCAATCGTAAACCTGTCTCCATATGGCAATAGGCTTACAATCTTCAAGGCCAAAACACTACAATAATGTGTCAATATATTTCATTTGACACAAAGCCAATCCATCATCAACTTGCATAAACTGAATGCCCAAATAGTGATGCAAATGCCCCAAATCAGACATCTCATACGAGGCATGCAAATCAGCCTTAAAATAAGCAATATGCTTCTCATTAGGACCAATGAGCAGCATGTCATCAACATAGACAACAATGATCAGAAGCACATCATTACCACGCTTAACATATAAGGTGCTCTCAGTTGGACTGTTCAAAAAACCATGTGCAATCAGATAGGCATGTATCTTCTTATACCAAGCACGTGGTGCTTGCTTTAAACCATATAATGCCTTCTTTAACATGCACACCTGATTTTCATGCCCTTTCTACACAAAACCACGGGGCTGAAAAACATACACTTCTTCATGCAAGTCACCATTCATAAATGCAGTTTTAATGTCCAACTGATGTACATTCCAACCATGATGGGCTGCAAGTGCACAGATGCTCCGAACAGTAGTCATACGACATGTGGGTGCAAAGGTTTCATCAAAATCAATGCCTCTTTCTTGTGCATAACCCTTTGCAACAAGGCTAGCCTTATACCTGTCAACTGTACCATCAGGTTTACGTTTCAGCTTGTATACCCACTTAATACCAATGGCTTTCTTGCGAGGAGGCAAGTTACATAAAGACCAAGTACTATTCTTCATTATAGCACCATATTCACATTGCATAGCAGCCATCCAATTTTCTAGATTTTGTGCTTCATCAAAAGAAACAGGCTCATTCTCATCATAGAGACTAGATGCAGCCATAACATAGCAATCTGATGCAAAGGAGGCACTATGAGAGCCTCAACGAGTACGATATGACAAAGGTGCATCTAATTTGCTGTCACACAAAGTCTCATCAACAAGTGCATCATGTAAATCTGCATCAGAAATGGGATGATCTACACCATTACATGAAACCTACAAAGGCTGAGAAGTTGCCTCATTAAGACTAGCAGTAGACTGTCCACCTGTAAAAAGAGGCATCAAAGTATCATACATGTCATTGGAGCTAACATATGTCTCCTTAGTACATGAAAGCAATGGCCGAATAACATCTTCCACAAAAACAACATCACGACTAACTAGAATGCGTTTAGTCTGTGGATGATACAAATGATAGCCTTTACTTTTAGAACTGTACCCAACAAAAATACATTTTACTGCCTTATCAGCCAATTTTCTGCAATGTTGTTGAGGCACTAGTGCATATGCCAAACAACCAAAACCCGCAGATGAGCAACAGATGGCTTGCGATCATGCCAAGCCTCATATGGAGTGATAGACTACAACACTTTAGTGGGACACCTGTTAAGTACATATGCTGCACACATGAGAGCCTCAAGTGAGAAACTATGTGGTGAAGCCTAACTCTTGACCATACACCTCGCCATCTCTATGAGTGACCTGTTCTTCCGTTTAGCAACTCCATTCTGTTGAGGTGTATACGGCACTGTACACTAGTGTTTTATCCCAGGTTCAGCCACAAATGCATTAAACTTAGAAGACATATATTCCCTCCCTCGATCAGAACAAAGGGTGCCCATTTTACATCCTGACAGATTTTCAGCCAAAACCAAAAAATGTTTGAAGCACAAAAACACTTCGGACTTTGCCTTCAATGGATATACCCATGCATGTCTGGAAAAATCATCAATGAAAGTCACAAAGTAAAGATAGTTTCCAAAAGAAGGTGTTTGCATAGGACCATAGACATCACTATGTACAAGCTGCAATTTTGTGTAGCCCGAACTGAACCATCTTTTGGAAAGGAGGAGCACTGCATTTTGCCCAAAATACAGCCTTCACATACATGTTTTCCAGGTGCCTCAAGCTTGGGCAAAGAAGACACCATATCAGATTACTCTAGGCGTAGCAAACTAGCAAAATTCAGATGACCAAAGCGTGCATTCCAAAGCTTTGTATCTGACATAGCGTGAGAATCATGAACTGCACATGCCGAATCATTCACAGATCTTTCATATTCTATGAGCTTATACAAGCCACGACATAAAATGCCACAAGCAATAATAACATCGCCATTTGATAGATCATGAACTGTACATCTATCATAAAAAAAAATTCACAACCAAGCCAATCTTGGCTAATGCAGAAACTGGTAACAGATTCTTCTTGATCCTTGGCACAAATAAAGCATCTCACAAGGTGAAAGAACTACCATCAGCAGTAGTCAGAATGATCTTACCAACTCCCATAATAGGATAAGAGGAGTTGTTGGGGCAGGCTCGAGTGAAGAGAAGAAACTGCGTTGCGAGGTAATATGTTTGGTGGCCCCACTAAAAGTACCAAACATCTGAGTCCACTACAAACATGCACTGCTCATGAGAAGATGGGTCAAAACTGCAAACAGTAGTAAACGCCCATTCTTCTTCCTGCACAAGATTAGCAAACTCTATTTTTGGTGTAGAGGCTTCTGCAACAACCATTCCAGCCTCCTTTTTCTTTGCCTCTTTTGCAGCCAGTTTTGGACAGTTCTTTATGATATGATCATTCCCTTTACAGTACTTGCAAAAGAATTTCTGCTTTTTTGATTTCTTCTCATCTTTATCCTGGTTCTTCGAATGTGTAGCATTTGCAGATTTCTGTGTACTAGTAGAAGAGCTCCATTTTCCTTTGCCCTTCTCACTAGCTAGGAAAGCTTGATCTGCAACATGCATAATGGACCTATTCTACCTAGACTGATCTTCCTGTAACAGAATAGAGACTAACTCCTCAAATGATAAGGCATTTGGATTGCCTTTCATCATCAATCAAAGAGTAGAAGCAAAACTTCGATATGAATAAGGAAGACCATTCAAAACGGTCTGCACAAGTGAGCTATCTGGTATAACCTCATCAACAGAAATCAATTGTTCCTTCAAGTCTTTGATCTTTGTTAGAAAACTTTCCATAGAATCACCTTCATTCATGTGCTCACTCTCCAATTGTTTTCGGAGGTAAGCAACATGAGCCTCATTCCTAGCCTGGTACAATGTGGTAAGTGTACCCCAAGCATCCTTTGCTGTTCTGCAAGAGTAAATATGAGGAATAATAGTACGTTTGACAAACAAAGCTATCAATGCATGTGCTTGAGCATCTCTGCCATCCCAAGGAATTCACTCTATAGTAGGTGCAACAGAAACAACAGCACGAACAAGAATCTACTGAATATCATCTTCGACACCATCTCCATCAGCTTCAACACCTCTATTTGCAGTACCTGTAGTCGCACGTGTAACTGGACGTCTTTCAACACCCTGCACAATGTTCCATAGTCCTTTTGCAACCAATACATGTTGCATCATATAAGCCCATAATGGGTAGTTGGTACCATCTAACTTATCCTCAATAGCCAACAAACGGAATACATCACTGCTTTCAGCCATGGCCGGTGACTAAAATACCTTGATGCAGAAAATTGATTGTATCTCAAAAAGTTGAACAAAACTGCCCAGACGAGTTCTACTAAACCTGTAGCAGACTTTGAGACGCGTATACTGACGAATCGAAACAAGTATATACCTTTGGCACAAAAAGATGAAATAGCCTGCACAAGCGCTGTGATAGTGCGTTCGGAGGCCAAAACGAGCTCAGATCGAGATCTCAGCACCACAAAGCGAAGTTGTTTTGATCTCTAAAACACCTTGAGTATGCTCACCAAATTTCATGTGAATCTGAGACTGCAACCGGAGGAGTGTCAACAACACCCTAGATGAAGCGGCGACCTGCTCTGATACCAATTGTTGGAGTTAGAGGTCTGCAGAAGCACGTGAACAACACAAGGAAGAAGAAGAAGCTTGGAGCACAACACACAAGACTGAATATATTACTAGAGAATGTACAAAGATAAGTAGCCCATTAGGGCAATAGGCGTATATACAAGCCGGGGGAAAAATGTTGGGAAAGATGGATGGATGATCCAAGAGATTGAGTAGGTAATGCTAAAACCTGCTTTGTACCAGCCCTCTTTAGCTTTAGACTTGATTAGTAGACTCCTTTAGCTTTCCAATGAGACCAAGAAATGGCCTATGTCCTTTGGAAATGATGTGTGCAATGATTGAATCAAAACAGATAACTTTGGAGGTCACAAACTCAAGAAAACCTTCTATTTTGGTCTTGACCTGCTGAATGTTTTACTCAGTGTGACCAGCATAGTAGCAATTGATAAAATTCCTTCTAGGGGTATTCAATTAACTTAGTAAGCTACCATTTGCAAGTGGAATGATGTAAAATGACAAACAATACACAGAGAAATTGATTTAGCAAAATTAGCTATACCCCCGACTTTTTAGGACTATAGAAGAGATAGACCAGTGAGCACCTCGACGACGTTTTCTCTGAATTGGCTGAATGAAATCACTTCAAACTTTGTCAACCTGTAGATGACTTTGAGCTAAATCTAAAAAGCTTTGAATCACTGAATTGGGTGGAGTATTGACTGAGATATGCCCTTGACAAGTTGACAGACTTTTGAGTAGACTAGCAGAGAACACAAAGATGAATGATGTAAATGTATCTATTGATTAACAATTGTTTACAATCCCATTGGCATGTCTAGCATTGCCAAATGGTATAGATAGGTCTAGGCTATGACGTAGTCCTTACACACACTCAAACTCAACAGAATGAGCCTCGGGAATGGAGTGATCTACACGCGACTTTTCACATCCAATTTTATAGGAAATGACTTAGGATTTGAATTCAAATTCAAATCTTTGGCTTCCTATGATCAAGCATCTAAAAGTTTGGAGATATTCTCTCAATCAAGTGATCTATATTTCCACGAATCACTTAGGTAGGTGATTACAAAAGATTCTAAGTCAAATTAGACTTTTACAATGAGGTAAAGTGGTAATAAACCACTAGCATATGTTCCTACGGTTCTTCATGCATGTGGAGTCTTCATGATGTCTTCCAAGCCAAATGTGTAGGCTTGTGATTTACACCAACAGCTCCCCCTCAAGCCAAACATTTTGGCTTAAGTCTTCATCTTCAATCTTCAAGTATATCCTGCAATCCAATCATAGATTTGAACTTGCAAAGTTTGGTCCCATCCAAAGCTTTAGTCAGCAAATCTGCACATTGCATGTTGGTTGACACATAGGTCAGCTGAATGTCCTTGCTTAGCAACTTCTCCCTCACATAATGATAATGAACTTCTATGTGTTTGGTCATGGCATGATAGATAGGATTAGCTGCAAGGTGAAGCAAACTTGTATTATCTCCAAAGATAATTGGAGGCCTAGTATATAAGCCCAATTCTGTGTACAAAAGCTTAATCCAAATTGCTTCTTGAGTGGCATTAGCTAGCCCTCTATACTGTGCTTCTATAGAAGACAATGCAACAGTTGGTTGCTTCTTTGCAGACCATGAAATTGGTTTGTCACCTGCAAAAGAAATGTATCCACAAGTGCTTCTCCTATCATCCTTGCATCCTGCCCAATCTGCATCTGAATAAACTTTTATATCAATATATGAAGTGTAAGGAAAGTACAAACCATGGTTCTGTGTACCCTTGAAATACTTCAATATTCTCTTGGCAGCCTCTAAGTGAGGTATCCTTGGTTTGTGCATGAATTGACTTAGCACACTAACTCCATATGCAATATCAATTCTAGTTAAGGTAGCATAGTTCAAGCTACCCACCATACTTTGATAACCTGTAATGTCTTGGACTTCATCACCTTCATGGGCACTTAGCTTTAGGTTCACCTCCATTGGAGTGCTAGCTGCTTTAGCATCCTGCAAGTGAAATTTCTTCAACATATCCTGCACATACTTCTTCTGAGTAATGTATATCCCTGAATTAGTCTAAACTAATTCAAGTCCCAAAAAGTACTTCAATAGCCCAAGATCATTGATCTTGAACTCCTTCATCATTTGGCTTTTGATGCTTCTGATTCCATTGACATCATTACCTGTAATTATGATGTCATCAGCATAGACACAGAGATAGATTACCTCTGAATTACTTCTCTTAATGAACAGAGAAGTGTCAGCCTTACTCATAACAAAACCTTGGTCTTGGAGGTATGTAGTTAGCCTGTAATTCCATGCCCTAGGTGCCTGCTTCAATCCATATAAAGCCTTCTTTAATTTGCAAACATAAGTTACCTTCTTAGGGTCTTCATAGCCAGGAGGTTGTGACATATAAACCTCTTCTGAAATCCATCCATTCAAGAAAGCATTCTTGACATCCAATTGGTACATGTTCCAATTCTTTGATGCAGCCACACTCACCAACACTCTGATTGTTGGCATCTTGGCCACAGGAGAAAATGTTTCTTCATAGTCAATGCCTTGGGTTTGTGCAAAACCCTTGTCTACCAATCTAGCCTTGTACCTGTTAATTGTGCCATCAGAATTTCTTTTCAATTCATAGATCCATCTGGATCCTATTACCTTCATGGAGTGCTTCTTGGGTACTAACTCCCATGTATCACTCTCCTTGAGTGCTTCAATCTCCTCATCCATAGCTTCCTTCCATTCTAATTTTGTGATTGCTTCTTCATATGATCCTGGTTCTTCATTTCGCAAATCCTTTGCAAGATAAATTGAATGTTTAGTAACAAGAGATGTATCATACCCATATCTGATAGGTTTTTTGCTTTCTCTTTGAGACCTTCTGATTGATTGAGTTGAAGATTCTGGTATGTCCTCAAGCTTCTTCATCTTCATTTTGCCTTTGGACTTCCATGCCTTGAACTCTTCAAGGTTGATTGTATCTTCATCATCTGAACTTTACACTCCATCCTGAGTAGGTTCCTCCTTTGTAAGTTTTGGAAATTCTTCTTCCAAATCATAGGGTAGTTTGACCTTCCTGTATTCATTCTCATACCAAGAATCATTCTCATCAAAGTTCCCATCTCTGCTTACCATAAATCCCTTATTGGTAGGGTTATAAAACCTGTAACCTTTTTTATTTAAATCATATCCAATGAAAATACATTTTTCAGCCTTTGGATCTAGCTTTCCTCTTACCTGTGAAGTGTGTACATATGCTACACATCCAAAAATTTTGCAGTGATCCAATGATGGTCTCTTACCATGCCATGCTTCATATGGTGTCATACCATCAAGTGATTTTGATGGTAACCTGTTTATGAGATAGGTGGCAGTAGAAACACTCTCTACCCATAGATAGTTAGGTAGTTTCTTCTCATTAAGCATAGATCTAGCTGTCTCAACAATTAACCTATTTCTTCTTTCAGCTACCCCATTCTGTTCAGGAGAGTACCTTGTGGTTATTTCCCTTTTGATGCCTCTGTCCTACAAGAAGTCCTCAAATTCACTGGAGAAGTACTCACCTCCTCCATCTGACCTTAGCATCTTCAAATTACTTCCTATCTGATTTTCAACTAATGCAAGATATTTCTTAAAACAATAAAATACCTCATCCTTGTGCTTCATAAAGTATAATACAGTCCATCTGCTATAGTCATCAATAAAAGATACATAGTACCTTGAACCTAAGACTGAGGGGTCTTTGCTAGGTCCCCAAACATCTGTGTGTACCAGCTCTAGGTAGTCTTCATGCATATATCCTTTCCTTGAGAAGGGTAACCTGTGAGACTTACCAAATTGACAAGCACCACACTTGTAAATCATATGTTGCTTGGATACATTAGGTATCCCAAGCACACATTGGTCCCTGCACATTTGCTTCAAGGTCCTTTCTCCTATGTGCCCTAATCTCTTGTGCCAAATCTGAAGCTCTGAAAGTGTTTTATCTTTATAACTGTATAATGCAATGTTCTTTGTATCTTCCAACTCAAAAGTGAAAAATCTACCTGATTTTTCTCCTTTAGCTATCCTTTTTGTGAAGAGATGGATAGGTATGTGCTTGAAGATGAAGAGGTGTTGCAAAATCCTTGATCTACACCAGCCAAATGAACTCCATAAGTATATGTTGGGCCCTTTTAGCTTGCCAATGGATGTATTAGACACCCTATGTACCTTGGAAGATCACTCTCAAAAAGATAGATCAAAACAGATAAGTTGGAGTTAGCTCAGAGGTGAAAACTTGCTATTCTTGGTTCATACACCTGCCTAGTGTTTTACATAATTCTCTGAGCACAACAGCAATTAGCTTAATTCCTATTGGGGAAGTCTAGGTAAATTAAAGATCTAACTTTCAAGAATAATATCATCAAAAATAATGAACCACACACTGAGAATGAGTTTTCTTTGAAGTCATGTTCATGATCAAGAGAGAGTCATCCTGCTCCTCTGTGTAGTTGTTATAGTCCTTTCTGTTTCTGAATCCTCCTTGGTAGTTGCCATTGTAATTGTTGTTGTAGTTGTTGTTGTAATTGTTGTTGTGGCCTTCGTGATGGTTGAACCTTCCTCTAGACTGTGAGTATCCACCTCTTTGATAGCCTCTTCCTCTCTGATTTTTGTAATTCCTTTAACACTCATCTATGGTGTGATTTGATAAACCACAAATGTTACATGGTGATGAGTTATAGGGTCTCCCCCTACCTTGCTTACCTCCTCTGCCCCTACCTCTTGAAGATCTACCTCTCCCTGCATAGTTGGCTTGGGAGGTAGAGCCTTCATCTTCCACCTTCTTACTCTTGCCTTTATCCTTAGATTTCTTATCATTGTATAGGGCAGAAGAGTTGTTACCTTTGGTAGTATCTCCACTCTTGGTAAGCTTTGCTTCATGTGTAAATAGTTGACCCATGAGAGTTGTAAGATCTGGAGTGTGCATGTTCATGTAGAGATCCATTGCAGTGGTGAAGCTTTCCCACTTGTCGTCAGCCTTGATCCCATTGATTACCTGCCTTACAATTTGTTCCTCTTCAATCTCTTCTCCTATGCTTGCTAACTGACCTGCAACATCTTTGATCTTGGTCACAAATTCTGAAACAGCTTGCTTAGGTTGCTTCCTTAGTGTTGTGAATTCAATCCACAACTGATTTTTCCTAGCCCTTGTATTGGAAGAAAAATATGATGACAACGTTTCCCAAGTCTCTTGGGAAGTCTTACAATTTCTGATATGAGGTAAAAGAAAGTCAGATATAGAGTTGAGTAAATAAGACCTTGCCAATGCATCCCTTGCACACCATGTGTTGAGTTTTTCTTGTTCCTCCTTGGTTGGCAAACCTCTTGCTTTGAATGAGGGCAATTCCTCATCTCCTGAGATGTATCCATAGAGACTCCTTCCTTGTAAGTAGGTCTTCATCCTTAGAGACCAAGCTTGATAGTTGTTCATGTCCAATTTTTCAATAAATGAAGGAAAACCATCTCCCTTTTTACCTTAGTTGCTCTCATACCACTGTTGGGAAAGATGGATGGATGATCCAAGAGATTGAGTAGGTACTGCTAAAACGTGCTTTGTACCAGCCCTCTTTAGCTTCAGACTTGATTAGTAGACTCCCTTAGCTTTCCAATGACACCAAGAAATGGCCTATGTCCTTTGGAAATGATGTGTGCAATGATTGAATCAAAACAGATAACTTTGGAGGTCACAAACTCAAGAAAACCTTCTATTTTGGTCTTGACACCTGTTGAATGTTTTACTCAGTGTGACCAGCACAGTAGCAATTGATAAAATTCCTTCTAGGGGTATTCAATTAACTTAGTAAGCTACCATTGGCAAGTGGAATGATGTAAAATGACAAACTATACTCAGAGAAATTGATTTAGCAAAATTAGCTATACCCCTGACTTTTTAGGACTGTAGCAGAGATAGACCAGTGAGCACCTTGACAACAATTTCTCTGAATTGGCTGAATGAAATCACTTCAAACTTTGGCAGCACGTAGATGACTTTGAGCTGAATCCAACAATCTTTGAATCACTGAATTGGGTGGAGTATTGACTGAGATATGCCCTTGACAAGTTGACAGACTTTTGAGTAGACTAGCAGAGAACACAAAGATGAATGATGTAAATGTATCTATTGATTAACAATTGTGTAGAAACGCATTGGCATGTCTAGCATTGCCAAATGGTATAGAGGTGTAGGCTCTGATGTAGTCCTTACACACACTCAAACGCAACAGAATGAGCCTCGGGAATGGAGTGATCTACCCGCGACTTTTTCACATCCAATTTTATAGGAAATGACTTAGGATTTGAATTCAAATTCAAATCTTTGGCTTCCTATGATCAAGCATCTAAGAGTTTGGAGATATTATCTCAATCAAGTGATCTACTTTTCCACGAATCACTTAGGTAGGTGATTACAAAAGATTCTAAGTCAAATTAGACTTTTACAATGAGGTAAAGTGGTAATAAACCACTAGCATATGTTCCTATGGTTCTTCATGCATGTGGAGTCTTCATGATCTCTTCCAAGCCAAATGTGTAGGCTTGTGATTTACACCCACAAAAAAAAACATCCTAAAGAGGGAAAAAAGTACCCCAGCGGTCCTAGAGCGCTCAGACGCATCACTACCTTTACATTTTCTCTACTAAATTGACGTAATAATTCATCTGTGTGAGGAAAGGGGTTCTTATTTTTAATTGTTCTTTTATTAAACCCCATGTATTCAATACATCATCTATAAAAGTTGTCTTTCTTCTTTTTAAATAAAAAAATGATGCCGAGGTCAAACACTTGGTCATATCAAGCCTTTCTTCAAAAGATCATCTAGATGAATCTTAAGCTGCTTTAATTCATCTATGTTAAACCTAAAGGGTGCTCTAGAATATTCTTTGTTCCCTGGGTATAGATGGGTGGCATGGTCAATGTGCTTACATGGAGGTATACCAAGAAATCCTTTGGAATTACGTCTCCATTCTTTCAAAATAGTTTTCACATAATTCAAAAGATTTTCATGATTATCTTCCTCATGAAATTTTTTCATATACACTAACACACCCATTACTTGCACCTCTAATCATTTGCATAGCTGAGAACACGCTTAAGATTTTGCTTATCACAAAGAATGTGGATAGATTCATTGTCTAGCCTTAAATTGATTGTTCTTTTTTTGCAATCAAGTGTTGTAAAATTTTGAACTAGCTAGTCCATGCCTATAATTGGATCAATCCATTTCATTTTAATCACATAGATCGCTCTTCTTTTGACCATCAAAATCGTTGAATTCTACCGTTGAAGATTTGATTGGGAGCACACTCACCTGTCTCCCTATCTTCATAATTGCATTTCTATCTTCCTCTAGGCACACTACATGTTCTCGTACCTTCATCCACTTCATCATTCAGCTACAAAAACAAATTTTTTGCACCTTTTAGTTGCTTTCCACCTCGTTCTTTGCATAATTATCCAAGAAGCTTCTGAATAAGATACTCTTGCTCATGAATCTTTTGTGTCAAACCTTCCATCATTCTCAACGATTGATTTTTTGTTCATACCACTTATAGTGCTTCCTTAATCACATCCTATCTTCAATCACAAGTATTTGATCACTCAAGGATAGTGGAAGAGAGCAAAACGCAACTTGTACAAGATAAGAGAAAATTTGACGTAGAAGAGTAGATAAGATTTGACTCACAAAAAGAGAAGATATGGCATTATAGATTTGAACCAATCAATACAATAGCTTTGAAAAATAGGTTCTTGATGAAGCCTTGAGCAATTGTGAGCTATCACAATCTCATTCAATCTCACACTCAATCACAATCTCACTCTCACTCTCAATCTCAATCATAAGGTAATTCTCTGATTTTCAGCCTCGTCCTACTTGATGTAGCAAATCTCTCCAAAAAAAAATTATCCTCCCTAAGAAAGTGCAAAATCCACCAATTATAGAAAAAGTCAGCTCTCCATGTATTGCATGAAATACTTTAGAAAAACATGCATTTGTATTAGTCAAGTGCTTTCTTGAGTGGTACTGTGCAAAAATAGAACAACAATAACAACAACAACAAAAAGACACTTCCAAACACATCCGTAAGTTAGCGTGAAAACACATATGCTTCAAAATCATGGATTCAAATGGAAATAGAGAAAGTGACTTTATTTTTTCTAACTATGTAAAAATGGAACTTTTCCAAGCCCTGTAACTCAAAAACAATGAGTAATTAGCTTAAGTTTGTGAGACACGAACATTTCCAGCTCTTCAATCTGCTTAATAGTGTTAGAGATGACCTAGGTCTATGTCTACCCCCAAGTATCACCTTTGAGACCTACAAGCTTTAAAATTCTAGAGAGATAATAAAATCAAGAAATATTCTTATAGTGAACTAAATGTAGAGCCTTAAATGAGGTACTTGAAGCATGATTCAAAAAAATTCCACAGAGACGTTCTTAATTCTCTTATGCATGCTCTATCTTTCTCTCATACAACACTTCTCTTAATTCCTTCATCTTCATGTTCAATTTTCAACCAAAAAATATGATGTAGATAAGGTTTAGAGAGAGAATATAGAACTTTCCATCCATAAATTTTGCGGACATGCATAAAAGGACCTGATTGTTCATTCTTAACATTATCCCCACAATTTCAATCAGAAAGTTCTAAACGAATTATTTCACGATTTTAAGGCCTATTGCTATAGTATGTATGTGTGTATATATGTATGTATGTATATATATATATATATATATATATATATATATACACACACACATATATATATATATATATATATATATATATATATATATATATATATATATATATATATATATATATATATATATATATATACATATATATATATATACATACATGTGTGTGTATGTATGTATATGTGTGTGTATGTATGTATATGTGTGTGCATGTATGTATGTATGTGTATAAGCTTTCATGATTTTTGAATAATATATAGCAAATGCCTCATAGATATACATGATTTTCTTAGACATATTGCACATCGTTCAAATATGTGTAAACAACTCTAGAGGACGGAAAGAAGTACATTAAGTAAACAAATTAGGGCCAAATGATTTTGTTGACGTATTGCACGCGATAACAAGAGGAAATGTATCACGCATCCCCTTGTTTGTAAGTTCTTAGGCGCGATAAAGCGTCATTAGTAACATGTTTTACAAACACAACTTTGTTCATACACCAAAGTAATCAGTCAAGTCTATCAGGACTTTAATCTGTCAAGTCTATCAGAAATTTCAGCACTACTATCGACCAAGTAATCAGTAAAAAGAAAACTTTATGAGGAATTATATCGATTGACCATATGGAACATCAGTAGGATCATCCATAACAACTCAATTCAATGTCAAGGTGTGCCAGACGGAGAATAAGTGCCAAAGGCTCGCACGGACAATATGGCGCGTGCTATGGACAATATGGCGGTTATCAATAATGATAGGTTAGAAAAAGAAGTGAATCCGTAGGGCTATTTAGGAGCGACGACATGGAAGGAGGATAACCCTAATCAACATAACAGTAGGAAAGGCTATGGAACATGGAAGGAGGATAACCCTACTGAACATAACAGTAGCAAAGAAGATCTTATGGATAGTGAACGATCAATCATTGGTTATATTGCGCATATTTGTATGCTAAGAAAATAAGTTGTTAGAAAGGCAAGCTCCCACTCGAGCTCCCTCTTCTTTCCTTCCCATTGCAATTTGGCTTGAGAGAAGAAAGAAGAGGGAAGAAGCAAAAAAAGTTAGGGATAAAATCTTGGTGCTGATAGTCCTACAAGGTCCAAATGACCCCCTCTTCAGCAGCTAATATTGGCCGATGTCTTTACGGCGATTATGATCCCCACTCTTCTTTTAGGAAGTAAAAATTAAAACTTGGGTCTTCCCAAAGGGCTTTACTTAATCCCACTCCCGTGGCTGTAGCAGCACTGTAATTGGCGTCAAGACCGAGTGGCACCCTCCCCTGAGAGTTCCTCGGAGGATCCAAACAAAGGGGAATTGCCGCTTCTCTTGGTGGCACCCCATCCATTTGCTCTAGTTTGTAATTTTCCATAGAGATTTGAACAAATAGGTTCCTAAACTACACATTAGCTCTCTCTCTCTCTCTCTCATGTAGCGCATGTCATCATACATGGAAGTGGGTAGAATTGATTCCACAATTATTCGAGAGTGGGTAGAATTCATTCCTATGATACATATAAAATCCTGAAGTTTAAATCTCCTTTACGTTAAAGATACACTTTGCTGAATATAATTGTCCAAACATCATGTGCATGCGTCCTACGTGTCAGTACATATTCAACGTGCACGCAAGTCCTTTATGTGTACTAATGATAATTTGGTGCAACTATTCTGCAACTAAATCTGGAGCATATAAAAGCAGAAACAAAAGATGTATGAATGAATTTCCATACAATAACCCATTAGAAAATCATGAAAAGGGTGTACTTTAAAAATTTAAATCTTATGTAGAATAAAAAAGAATTTTAAAAAAGAATCTTTTGTGAAAAGGCCCTTAAAATTTTAATGTAACCTATGCTATCTTGTCCCTCTTCTCATAGTTCTGCATCTGAGGATTTTGCCATACAACAAAAAGAATAGTGGGATTATTGTGCAGAGCTAGTATTCTGCACCCTTTTCAGATTCGTGTATATGTATATATATATATATATATATATATATATATATATATATATATATTTCATTTATGTAGACCCTTGGTTTTACATTCTCCTAAGCTTTTCCGTGAAATGGAGAAATGGGATAGGAAAAGACATGAAGATGTGATATACCGGAGATGTTCGAAAAGTAGTGTAGTGTCTGACTTTGCCCTTCTAATAAAGCTAAACATTCGTTGAGATGATTCGTCTATAGAATTCCTATCAAACATGTTGGTGCAATTCAAGCCATCACACTTGGCTTGGAACCTTGGAAACTTGGTTTTGAAACCTTGGAAGCTTAATTCACTTGAAGAAAGGACCATGTGAACTTATGCTTATAAGTTCCTACTTCTTTACCCCTTGTAAAAGTCTAAATGACTTGGCATGTAAATGATCACACCTACTTGATTGGATTCGTGGAAATTAGAATGTATAAGTAGAGAGAATATCTCCCTACTTTTAGATGAGTGATTATAGGGAGCCTTTAGATTTGAATCTGAAATTCAAACTTACTTCCTACACATATAAAACTCAAGACAAAACTCGCGGGTTGGGTGTCATCTCCCGAGTTCATTTCGTTTGTATTTGAGTGTGTGAGTGTACTAAATCTTAGACCTCACCTCTCCAACTCATTAGGCTATGCTTATAATGCCAATGAGATTGTACATTCATATGAATTAATAGAAAGAGTTACATTCATTATCTCTGTGATTCTCTGAGTATACACTCCAAGTCTGTGAACTTCTACAAGCCATATCTTGGTGCTTTCTCAACCAAATCAAGTGATTCAAGGCTTGTTGGAACCAGCTCAAAACACTCTACAAGACTAAAAAGTTTGAAGAAGTTTGGTTCAGCCATTTTCGAGAAATTGCCTTCGAAGCAGTCTCTGGTATTTGTCTGCAGAGTTCCTAAAAAGTCGGGGGTACATATAATTTTGCTAAACTTATTTCTCAGAGTATAGTTTATCATTTCTTCTCATTCCACTTGCAATTGGTAGCTTGTAAAGCTAATTTAATATGTCCAAAAGGAATTTGATCAATTGTAAGTGTGCTGGTCATACTGAGTGAAAGACTGAGCAGGTGTCAAAACCAAAATAGCAAGTTTTCTTGGATTTTTGAAGTCTCCAGTAATCTGTTTTGATTTGATCATTACACATATCATTTGCAAAGTACATATATGCTTTCTTGGTATCATTTGGAAGCTAAGCAAGTGTATTAATCATTCGTGGAGTCAAAGGAGGGCTGGTGTGAAGCAGGTTTAGCAACACCTACTCAATCTCTGAGTGCATCCAACCATCCTCTCCCAACAGTGGTATCAGAGCAAATAAGGTAACATGGGAGATGGTTTTCCTTCATTCATTGACAAATTGGACAGGAACAATTACCAAGCTTGGTCTCTAAGGATGAAGACCTATCTACAAGGAAAAAGTTTATTTGGATTCATCTCAGGAGATGAGGAATTGCCCTCACTCAAAGCAAGAGGACTACCCACCAAGGATGAACAAGAGAGGCTCAACACATGGTGTGCAAAAGATGCATTGGCAAGGTCTTATCTTCTTAACTCTATATCTGATTTCCTTTTACCTCATATTAGGAACTGTAAGACCTCCCAAGAGACTTGGGAAACCTTGTCAACATATTTCTCATCAAATACAAGGGCCAGAAAGAATCAACTATGGATTGAATTTACAACTCTTAGGAAGCAATCAAAGCAATCAGTTTCAGACTTTGTCACTAGGGTCAAAGACATTGTAGACCAGCTTGCAAGTATTGGAGAAGAGATTGAAGAGGAACAAATAGTAAGGCAGGTAATCAATGGACTAAAAGCTGATGACAAATGGGAGAGCTTTACCACAGCAATGGACCTATACATGGACATACATGCTCCTGATCTAACAACTCTGATTGGACAACTCTTCACACATGAAGCAAAGCTTACAAGGAATGGAGAGCAATCAAAAGGTAACAACCCCTCTGCTTTATACACTGATAAGAAGATTAAGGATAAAGGTAAAGGGAAGAAGCAAGAAGAAGAAGGCTCTACCTCCCAAGCTAACTATGCAGGGAGAGGTAGATCTTCAAGAGGTAGAGGCAGAGGAGGTAAGCAAGGTAGGGGGAGACCCTACAACTCATCACCATGCAACATTTGTGGATTGACTAACCATACCACAGATGAGTGCTACAGGAACTATAAAAATCAGAGAGGAAGAGGCTATCAAAGAGGTGGATACTCTCAAGGTAGAGGCAGGTTCAATCAACACCAAGGCTACAATGGATATAACAATCAGTACAACAACAATTACAACCACAACCACAATAGTAACTACCAAGGTGGATTCAGAAATAGAAGGGATTACAACAACTACACAGAGGAGCAAGATGACTCCCTATTGATCATGAATATGACTTCTAAGTCAGGTATCAATGATGATCACTTATTCTATATTGATTCAAGATGTTCTAATCATGTAGCTGGCAATGTGGCACTACTTTCTGATTTGGAAGAACCCAAGGGCAAACATCAAGTGCAGACAGGTGATGATACTAAACATTCTGTTATAAAGATTGGTAATGTAAAGACTAGTGATGGTAATCAGAACTTATTGAGCAGATTACTATATGTCCCAACTATCACCAAGAACTTAGTGAGTGTTGGTCAGATTGTGGAAAAAGGTTTACAGGTCAGGTTCAATCAACATGGAGCATATGTGGAGGACCCAAGACATGGATTCAGAAGGATAGCCAAGGGAGAGAAATCAGGTAGATTGTTTACTTTTGAGCTAGAAGACACCAAAAATATTGCTTTATACAATTACAAGGATCAAACACTTTCAGAGTTAGAAATATGGCACAAGAGGCTAGGCCACATAGGTGAAAGGACTTTGAAGCAAATGTGCAGGGATCAATGTGTGCTTGGGATACCTAATGTATCCAAGCAACACATGATATACAAGTGTGGAGCTTGTCAGTTTGGTAAGTCACACAGGTTGCCCTATTCAAAGAAAGGTTTTATGCATGAAGACTATCTGGAATTGGTGCATACAGATGTTTGGGGACCTAGCAAGGAACCATCCATTTCAGGATCAAGGTATTATGTGTCCTTCATTGATGATTATAGCAGATGGATTGTCTTATACTTTATGAAGCATAAGGATGAAGTGTTTAATTGTTTCAAGAGATATCTTGCACTTGTTGAAAACCAAATAGGTAGAAACTTGAAAAGACTAAGATCAGATGGAGGAGGTGAATACTTCTCCAATGAATTTGAAGACTTCTTGCAGGAAAGAGGCATCAAGAGGGAGATAACCACAAGGTACTCACCTGAAAAAAATGGGGTAGCTAAAAGGAGGAATAGACTCATTGTTGAAACAGCTAGATCTATGCTTAATGAAAAGAAATTACCAAATTATCTTTGGGCAGAGAGTGTATCTACTGCCACCTATCTCATTAACAGGTTGCCATCAAAGTCACTTGATGGAATGACACCATATGAAGCTTGGCATGGTAAGAGACCATCATTGGATCATTGTAAAATCTTTGGTTGTGTTGCATATGTGCATATTCCCTCACAGGTAAGGGGAAAGCTAGACCCTAAAGCTGAAAAATGTATCTTCATTGGTTATGATTTAAATAAAAAAGGGTACAGATTCTACAACCCAACAAACAAAGGTTTCAAGGTAAGCAGAGATGTCATCTTTGATGAGAATGACCCATGGTATGAGAATGAATGCAGGAAGGTTAGTCTACCTTATGACATGGAAGAAGACTTCCCAAAGCTTACCAAGGAGGAACCAATCCAGAAAGAAGACTCAAGCTCAAATGATGATGACACAATTAACCTTGAGGAATTCAAGGCATGGAAGTCCAAAGGGAAGATGAAAATGAAGAAGCTAGAGGATATACCAGAATCCTCAACTCAAGCTATGAGGAGATCTCAAAGAGAAAGTAAGAAGCCTATCAGATATGGGTATGACACTTCTCTTGTAACTAAGCATTCTGTATATCTTGCAAAGGATCTATTGAATGAAGAACCAGGTTCATATGAGGAGGCAATCACAAAAACAGAATGGAAAGAAGCTATGGATGAAGAAATAGAGGCTCTCAAGGAGAGTGACACATGGGACTTGGTTCCAAAAAAGGACTCTATGAAGGTGATAGGATCCAGATGGATCTACAAACTCAAGAGAAACTCTGATGGTACAATCAACAGGTACAAAGCTAGGTTGGTAGCCAAGGGTTTTGCACAAACCCAAGGCATTGATTATGAGGAGACATTTTCTCCTGTGGCTAAGATGCCAACAATCAGAATATTGGTGAGTGTAGCTGCATCCAAGAATTGGAACATGTACCAATTAGATGTCAAGAATGCTTTCTTGAATGGATGGATATCTGAAGAAGTCTACATGTCACAACCACCTGGCTATGAAGATCCCAAGAAGGTAACTTATGTTTGTAAATTGAAGAAGGCTCTATATGGTTTGAAGCAGGCACCTAGAGCATGGAATTACAGGTTGACAACATACCTCCAAGACCAAGGATTTGTGATGAGTAAAGCAGACACTTCTCTCTTCATAAAAAGAAGCAATTCAGAGGTAATCTATCTCTGTGTTTATGTTGATGATATAATCATTACAGGAAATGATGTCAATGGAATCAGAAGCATAAAGAATCAGATGATGAAGGAGTTCAAGATCAATGATCTTGGATTATTGAAGTACTTCTTAGGTCTTGAATTAGTGTATACTAACTCAGGTATATATATTACTCAAAAGAAGTATGTACAGGATATGGTCAAGAAGTTTAATTTGCAGGAAGCTAAAGTCTCAAGTACTCCTATGGAAGTCAACCTAAAGCTTAGTGCTCATGAAGGGGATGAAGTCCAAGACATTACAGGATATCAAAGTATGGTAGGTAGTCTGAATTATGCTACCTTAACTAGAATTGACATAGCATATGGTGTGAGTGTGCTAAGCCAATTCATGCACAAACCAAGGGTACCTCACCTAGAGGCAGCAAAGAAGATCTTGAAGTATCTAAAGGGAACTCAGAACCATGGTTTGTACTTTCCTTCTACATCAGATATTGACATTAAAGTATATTCAGATGCAGATTGGGCAGGATGCAAGGATGACAGGAGGAGCACATCAGGATACATATGTTTTGCAGGTGATAAACCAATTTCTTGGTCAGCCAAGAAACAACCTACAGTAGCTTTGTCATCTACTGAAGCAGAGTATAGAGGGCTAGCAAATGCCACTCAGGAAGCTATTTGGTTAAAGCTTTTGTATACAGAGTTAGGCCTATACACAAGGCCTCCAATTATCTTTGGAGATAACACAAGTTCACTTCACCTTGCAGCTAATCCAATATATCATGCTAGGACAAAACACATAGAGGTTCATTACCACTATGTGAGAGAAAAGTTGCTTAGCAAAGACATTCAATTGACTTATGTGTCTACTAATATGCAATGTGCAGATTTACTCACTAAAGCTTTGGATGGAAACAAGTTATGCAGATTCAAATCCATGATTGGATTGCAGGATGTAGTTGAAGATTGAAGATGAAGACTTAAGCCAAAGTGTTTGGCTTGAGGGGGAGCTGTTGGTGCAATTCAAGCCATCACACTTGGCTTGGAACCTTGGAAACTTGGTTTTGAAACCTTGGAAGCTTAATTCACTTGAAGAAAGGACCATGTGAACTTATGCTTATAAGTTCCTACTTCTTTACCCCTTGTAAAAGTCTAAATGACTTGACATGTAAATGATCACACATACTTGATTGGATTCGTGGAAATTAGAATGTATAAGTAGAGAGAATATCTCCCTACTTCTAGATGAGTGATTATAGGGAGCCTTTAGATTTGAATCTGAAATTCAAACTTACTTCCTACACATATAAAACTCAAGACAAAACTCGCGGGTTGGGTGTCATCTCCCGAGTTCATTTCGTTTGTATCTGAGTGTGTGAGTGTACTACATCTTAGACCTCACCTCTCCAACTCATTAGGCTATGCTTATAATGCCAATGAGATTGTACATTCATGTGAATTAATAGAAAGAGTTACATTCATTATCTCTGTGATTCTCTGAGTATACACTCCAAGTCTGTCAACTTCTACAAGCCATAGCTTGGTGATTTCTCAACCAAATCAAGTGATGCAAGGCTTGTTGGAACCACCGCAAAGCACTCTACAAGACTACAAAGTTTGAAGAAGTTTGGTTCAGCCATTTTCGAGAAATCGCCTTAGAAGCAGTCTCTGTTATTTGTCTGCAGAGTTCCTAAAAAGTCCCGGGTACATATAATTTTGCTAAACTTATTTCTCATAGTATAGTTTATCATTTCTTCTCATTCCACTTGCAATTGGTAGCTTGTAAAGCTAATTTAATCTGTCCAAAAGGAATTTGATCAATTGTAAGTGTGCTGGTCATACTGAGTGAAAGACTGAGCAGGTGTCAATACCAAAATAGCAAGTTTTCTTGGATTTTTGAAGTCTCAAGTAATCTGTTTTGATTTGATCATTACACATATCATTTGCAAAGTACATATATGCTTTCTTGGTATCATTTGGAAGCTAAGCAAGTGTATTAATCATTCCTGGAGTCAAAGGAGGGCTGGTGTGAAGCAGGTTTAGCAGCACCTACTCAATCTCTGAGTGCATCCAACCATCCTCTCCCAACAAAACATACCCCATGGCACTTCCAGGGGCCTTATATTGCACCTCTCCTTTGAGCGGTATATCTGAGAAGTTGCATGTGGGTTCATTTATGCACGATAGGTTGTTGTTTTCTCATCTTAAATGACTAATAAGATATTGTGTTGCATTTATGTTTAGTGGGGATGGTATAGGTTACGTTAAATTCTCCTTTCTTCATGTATGAGTTTATGAGTTTGTAGATGTATAAAACATCCGGGCTCATGATAAAAAAAACATGAACGAATGTGATAACTAAAACACTTATAAAGATTCAGACATAATAAAGAACCAATAACCATAGATATCTAAGATATAGAAGATCTTGGCTCTTGTACTAATGCCGAAAGTTTTTAGAGGTTCATTAGCTTCCCAATCACTCCCTTGTATAAATTTGAAGTAGGAAATAATCTGTATCGTATTTGGAGTTGGAAACAATCTGTTTAAATTGAAGTCTGAAATAGTCTAAATTGAAGAGTATGTCCACTAGTTGTACACAGATTATGTATCTTAGCGTAGCTCCCTTCACTTCACTAGTGGTATGCTCATCATGTGTCCTAGTGTAGCTTTGTTGTTTACTTTTTAAGAGGAAGTGCAGCCTAGGCCTAGTCTCCCTTGCTTTAATTAATAAAAAAAATTGTATAGCAAAGGGACATAGTGCGGTAGAGATCCCAAGTATCCCACAAAGTAGGAGTAGGGTACCCCAAAGGTGCTATAGTGTTGTAAGCACTATGTGAGAGGTAGAAAATACATTGCCCATCACTTCTTTTTGTGTCCTAGAGCCACTCCTTCTTGGAGGTGCTTTCCAAGATCTTGAGTTTAGAGAACCATACTAATTCGAAGCAATCATTATTTGGATAAGTGATTGACGACTCTTCTTTCTTCTTGAAGATATGGAAAGAAAGCTGTGTGGCCAAATTTGATGATCATTTAAAAGAATAGCCGACAAATTTGTTAGCTTGTTAGCGAGTAAATTTTGTATCTGTAAGATACCTCTCCCTTTAGAAACACTAATATTTTCGTCTTGTGTAATAAAAATATTAAATGTAAGTGGACCGCGATGGGGGGATTAAAAGCTCATTTACCTTCTCTATAGATATATCCAAAGCAAAGGTATTATGCAATCCAAGCATAGCCTAATTCAGTTTATTCAATGTACTTTGAATGTTCGTGCAAGTCTTTAAAACTCCTAAGTCAAAAAGTTTATCATATGAAAATAAGGGTATTTGAAACCAGAAACTCTACCTTTGGATCCATTAGACACAAACTCTAGACTAAGATCTTAGCGTGTTTGATCCCTTAGAAGACATATCTTATATCTCTGTTATGAGGTAGGTTAAGTCTCATGTTATTTCATATGATGAGAAGCTAAGATATTTAAACTGTGAAACTTGCCTATAAATAATAGCATATAAATATAATTTTAGACAAGTCGTATTTTCTTAAGCAAGAACTTGCATATAGATTATAGAATATGATTACAATTTTACAAAAGTTTCTAGTACTTTATCATCATTTAGTGGTTTTGTTTTTAAGCAAGAAGCCTTGAGTATAGTTCTCCCACATTTAAAGGAGCATATGTGATCACACATGTTCATAAATTGTTTTATATTGTGGAGAAATCATAGAACAACAGAAAATGAAAACACACTCACACACCCAACATATGCTATAGAGGACTTAGAGATACACTCCTTAGAACTAAGGCATCTAGCCTAGGGCACGACTTGAAACCTAGAATTTCTCCTAGGAGAACAAGGCACAAATGCTCAACCATGCCCACTGGATTAGATATAGCATTTTTGATACAAGATCTCATTCATAAACATAAATCTTCTATCCACCGAAATCCTAGGCATTCAAGGAATGACCTTTTACAAGGCATAAGGCACCGATGTGAAAAAGTACATACATCATTAGTTCTATAAGGTTTGTCTTTGCTAGTGGAGGAGAACTTTATTTCGAAGTACAAGAAAGAGATGCTAGTTTTATTGACAAGCCTAAGAAAAAGAGGAGACCTAAAGCATCATGATGTGGATTCCATGCGATCATCTTAACTTTCAAGTCCATTATATGATAGGAAAAGGGAAGAATCATCATGGTCAAGCCAAAATGTTTAGATATACATGAAGAAGAGATTATAGATTCTAAAAATTAGTTATACATACCATAATCTTCAAAACTACAATGCCGTTTAGTAGATTATTTCATGTGAGAAATCAAGGATTTTTCAATGAAGAAAATGAACAAATAAGCAATATAGAAGTGCTATCCCCAAAATTAAATGGACTACTTGTACTTGCCAAAACGATCGTGGGGGTCTGGGCATTCAAGTCATTCAAGGCATGGCGAACAAGTTGGCAGCTAAATGGCTTATCAGAGCTTGGTGTAGTAGTGAGGCCTCTTGGGCTATGCTTATCTTCAGGAACAAGAATGCTCTTATGCTTGTGGTTCACTTAGGTTTGAAGGACATGGACCTTTGCACCCTTCTATTCTCACCACTCCGGTGTCTCCTAAAGGCTCGACTCTAGTTTTCTTTCTGTGGAAGATTTGGAACAAGGTCAAGTAGTTCATGAGAATTAATGAAGATTGGAAATGGGCGGTAGGTAAGAAAAAGAATGATTGGATTGGGTTCCCTATCAAGCGCATCAAAGGTGTGGCATCCTAGAACCTCCACAAAGCTAAAAAGCTTTGGAACAAGGGTTTCTAGTACTAGAAACTATTATGAATTATGGAATGTGTTGAACAAGGAATTGGAGTGTTAATTTATTAATGCATTAATGTTTTTTGGTGTTTTTGATATAACACCTAAAATTTTGTGAGGGTATGAATGGCGTGAAAGGGGGGACATCAATAATTTGATTTATAATTTATATATATCGTAAATAAACTTGCTTAGCGGATTCTATTCTGAGATACAATTAGTAAAGCAATGGTTAGATAAGGGTCATTGTAGACCGTATTTTTTATGTTAAAAGCAAAGGCTTTCTACAAAAGTTACGAACTTTTACTTTCATGCATGAATTTTGAAGCCGCTCTCTTGTAACCACTATTTCAACATAATACAAAATTCTTATAAATACATGCACTCTCTGGACTGTCAAAATAGACTACATGGGGGGAGATTGCACCCAATATTGTGTTCTTTCTTGTCTGCTTGCATATTTATTTTCTGTTTGTGTTTTTAGGATTCATAACCTTTGTGTGCATGTGAGTTAAGATCCTGATAATAGTGGTATTAGAGCTCTGCATGTGTCACTATGATTCCAATTTCGATTCGGGTTCCAATTTTTTTTTCTGTTTTCGATTCCAATTCTAGTTTTTAATTTCTATTTCTATTTCACTTTGAGTTCGAGAACCAGAGCCTACCTTTACACGTACGTTTACTCCTTTAGCTTACTCCAAGGTGTCACCTAAGGCATAGAACTTAAGCATAACTAAGGTATTTCTTTGGCATCTTTGGCACCCATGGCTCCCTTGACAATTGTTGGCAGATGTTGGCTACGCACGAACCAATT
This sequence comes from Ceratopteris richardii, assembly GCA_020310875.1. NCBI lineage: Eukaryota > Viridiplantae > Streptophyta > Polypodiopsida > Polypodiales > Pteridaceae > Ceratopteris > Ceratopteris richardii. The sequence continues at coordinate 54,111,445 of CM035423.1, forward strand.
TTAATTTATGAGTGGAAATAAGGAGTTTTATATTCACCAAGGAGGGAGGATTCGAACCCACAACCTCACTCACATAAGGGAAGTGTTTTACCACTACACTATCTCTTTGTGTTTTCACTCTAGTTCCCTTCTCTTATATTTAATATAACTTTCATCTCTTTCTTACTTTTTCAATTCCCAAGAGCCAACCTTCCTTTTACATTTTAATTCAAGCAATCTTAACATTGTTTTTACATATCCAGCAAGAGGGTTTTGTTCTTTACATACCCATGGAGAATACAAACACCATGGAGGATTTTAGTGAGTCACTTCTACTCGAGGTAACACTCGAGTAATAACTCAAGCTCCTGTGGTATGAATTTTGAGGCACTTAGGACCAGATCTGACAATGTGATGAAGTACTTCAAAAGCTAGAATTTTATGAAGATAACGTTATGAGGGTGGTAAAAGCCATTGTCTCTGCTCAATGGGGTGGCAGACATTCCAAGATTGGTGTTAAAGATTAACAATTTCTATGGTTTCATAGACATAAGGATGACCCTTTAGTTCCTTAATGGAACACAGAGTTCTATGATTTTTATACTAATGAAACATATGCTGAAAGTGAAAAAGTCAAATTTGCCACTAACTATTTAGTAGGAAAGGCTCAGCTCTAGTGGAATTTCCTGCATCCCAATACAGATTGTCCAACCATGTGGAACTCTTTCCAAGATAAAGTGAAGGATTCTTTTCTTCCTTCTCAATATCATTTACATGTTTGATGTGCATGGACAACCTTTACCTGGAAGGAGGGTCACATGGTCACTACCTCCATGGAGCAATTCTAGAAAAAAATATTATTGGTTTGAATGATTGAAGATGTACCAGAAGATAGCTTGGAGCGCAAAAACAAAGATGGTTTGAAGGTGGGAATCCATGTCAAGCTTCACACCCTATGTCCTACAACCGTCACAAGGCTATCTCTTTTGCCTATGATCGAGAGGAGTTCTTGTTTATAACCAACTCGATCCATCTACAACAACCACACCAATGACTTTTTGTTCATCCACATTTCTTATGAAGCCTAATTTTAATACCCCATCTTAGTCTAGTTTTCCTCGTCCTCCAGAATCCAATTACTCAACTGCACTTGTTGCTTCATCTCTCCAACCTACCAAACCACCTACCCTACAAACTTCAGTGGTGGATGCCCAACAAAAGGGACCATGAATCACGTGCTAGAATTGTGGTAAATTTGGATATACAAAAATGAAGTGCCAATTGCAACCTCTTCACATGAAAGTAGTTGTAGTTCAATTGCATAACATGGAGGCCCATAATGAAGAAATTTGATCATGTTTGGATAGAGGAAGCATTGGAGAATGACTTAAGTACCTTAGGTAACTATATCTCAATTCATTCTTTAGTTTGCATGAAGCGTACTATCAATAACAAATTGGTGAATATTTTACATGATGATGGTAGTTCACATGATGACATTTCATATTTATACTTATATTAAAAACAATTCCTTCCTTGTATAAAGTGAAAGCTGCATTTCAAGGTAGTCATTATAATGTATCACGAGAAGTGCAAGATGTTGCAATTAGGATAGGCCCATATGTAGATACATGAACATTTTTTATTGCACCTTTGTAAACTGACGATGTTATACTCAGTATGCCTTTTTGTTATCGTTATAACCCACACATTGACTACCATACAAACACCTTTAACTTTGAATTTAAAGGTCAGATCATTACTTTGTGTGTGTGGAATGATTTCGAGTCATTTCCATTGATTATTTGTACTCAAGTAAAACATGCATTCATGAAAGGATTCAATTCATGCATTCTTTTTGTCAATGTCATAAATGATTATACTCATACACTTCCTGATGCACATAAACCTTTCATGACTACTTATAACGACTCAAACACATTAATGTAACTCCTCCATGAACATTTCCATGCATATTGTTTTACATGGAACATGCTTATTTTCATTCAATGATGGAACATGTGACTGGCCATCCATGTTTATGTTTATCTTATCGACTTAGGCGAGTTGTTTTTTCAAGTGAGAGGCATGTTAGGAATTATGGAATGTGTTGAACAAGAAATTGTTGGAGTGTTAATTTATTGATGTATAGATGTGTTTTGGTGTTTTAGATATAGCATTTGAAGGTTCATGAAGGCATGAAACGCGTGAAAAGGTGGACATCAATAATCCGATTTATAATTTATATAGTTTGTAAATAGACCCACATAGAGCGTTCTATTTTTAGAAACAATTAATAAAGTACTCGTTCGAGTAAGGGCCATTGTAGACCATATTTTTTTATATTAAAGGTGAAGTCTTTCTACAAAAGTTACCAACTTTTACTTTTATGCATGTGTTTTGAAGCCCCTCTATGGAACCACTATTTCAACATAATAAAAGATTCCTATAAATACATGCACTTTGTGGGCTATCAAAACAGAGTGCATGGGGGGAGATTGCACTCAATACTACATTCTATCTCATCTCCTTGCATATTTATTTTCCTTGTTTGTTTTGAACATTCATAACCTCTTTGTGCATGTGAGTTAAGATCTTGATAACAAAAACACCTCTAGAATCACGAATTATGCCAATGCATTAGATTTGAGGATATCGATCCAAAAATTAGAGTGAACTTTAAAGAATGGATGCTTTTGGACACTAGATGCATCGCTTGGGAACATTCAAAAACCCACCTCCTCATTGTGCATGACCCTCCCCACCAAGATCTCAAATGGCCCAATGGTAATAGCTTGAGCAAAGTTCCTAGAATCAAGGAGAATTCAGACTAGCATATGATGCTTAATACAAAGTTGTGTCTTATGTGGATGGGCTTGTGATGGGATCTGAAATTCATGTTTCTCTAGCACCCCCTCATCAAGATAAAAAAACTGGATGCTTATGTGGAAAATCGTCCAGCCGAGAATCTAGACAAATTTAAAGGCTAGCAAAATTTATGGGAATCCTTGGTGGTGTAAGAGGTATCATCATAGCATTGAGGACTTGGGTCACATTTTCTTCTCGTGCCCCAAATCTATCTCGATCTGGTTGATTGTTGCAAAAATCATGTTGCTAGAGGAATAAATCAATTGGAAGCAAGCACTTTGGGGGGAGATGATTGGTTGCTCCTCATCATTGTGGAATACTATAAGAGATGAGATCCTCTGGAAGATTTGGAGAGAGAGATGCACTTCCAATTTTGGAAACATTCTTAAAGATTGGTCTATCGAGACATCTCTTTTCTTTCTAGGCAAAAGAATATCCAAATTGTAAAACGTCCCCACCTTTAAGGCATCATAGAGTGTTTCTCCTTGAAAACAAGAAGATTAAAGCCAAGTGGGCACCACATGAGGGGGAAGAAGGGGTTATCCACCTCCTTTGTAAAACTCTCTAGCTTTGGATGTTCTTCCCCTAATTTGTGGGATTCGGGGGGTCCCATGGGTGCTAGACCCATTCATCTATAATTTTGTTTTGTTTTATTTTTATAAAAGAATGGGAGATTAGGCTAAGGCTGAACTTCCTCTTAAAAGAAGAAAAACAAAAAACCAATATGATTATACAGAATTTTTGCATAGTAATATGAGCAAATTAATAGAATATTTTGAATTTCAAAATTTGGATTATACTTCCTCAAAATACAAATATTGTATCCAAAAAATTGATTGATAGTATTGACTTCGTTTGAAAACTCGGATTAGAGGTGCGTTTCATCAATGGAGAACTAGATTGCACTCTCTGAGTAGACTAGACGCCACTACTAGAATATGTTTTAAAATTACATGATTATCCATAGAGAGAAAATTACAAGAATACATAATTTATAGATAAAATCCCACAACTTGGGACAAATAGGCGGGGACAGTTAGATTGGATAGGATTCATTGGATGTCACAAATTGAGGCCGTAGTTATGAACCAAGGTTTCCAAAATGCACTACCTTTCTTCATGAAAGTAAGCTACATACAAAAAGGAACTGCACAAGATCGTGTACTATGAAATGAGAAGCTAATAAGAGTAGATGTTTATGAACTAGGTGTTAAACGCGGGCCTTGCCGTCAGAGATGCGTTTAAACATCTATTCGGGTTCTTGGGACTGGAAGGGGTCTGTTAAACAGAGGCCCTATACTTGATTTTCCCAAATCAACTCACTCACATGATCGTAATCTAATATTAAAAATCTCTGTCAATACAACTTACTTATCAAGATTCTGGTTACACTCTTACAATCTTACTATCTGTAATCAGACTCTTCCAAAATCTACCGATTACAATCCAGTTGATGTGTTCTCAACAGACAGCGGCGAAACTATCATTACCATAATACAGAATCACTTTGTCTGACTTAAGAGCTGATCCAACCACAATTATAATTATTGAAAACTCGGACTTCGTCTGATTCATCTACTCACCGAATGTTGATTCATACACAGATTAAGACTTCCTCAGTGACCAACGCACAATGCAAAGATGACCGTAACACAAACTCAGAGTAAATTACTTAGCGGAACCGTGATTCATTACTTAACCTAAAATAACCTTACTATAACTTAATCTTTACCGGACAGGTACAGATAATCAACAACACAGAAAGACACAGAATAACTCAGAGTTCTCAAACACACCATAGAAACTACATAGACATCATCAACCAGACGAACAGTCTGGCGACTCCTCTGCTTGTCCCCGAAGCGTCTTTTTTCATTGATTTATATAAAGGTTACAACATCAATCAAGGTTACAACATCTACGCAACGACCTTTTGGTTCGTTAAGAGTCAGATTTTACAATTGCCAATCCGGCGGCTTACACTGGCACGCACGGTGGACTTGAACCCGCAGGTATACAAAAATTACGGTTCATCTACTATTCCTTCTAAATACATAGTTCTCGCTCATCTAAATGTCCAGGCAATTTTCTTTTTCAATGTCTCTAACATCTATTTCAAAATATCTGGTTCTACGAGCTGAGCATCTATCCGTACTGAGCTTAACGAAATAACTTGGCTTGTTAAACTTTCTGCCTGGGTCTGCAGAAAAGCTTCCTGTAAATAAAATTTATTCGCCAAAGCTGCATCCCGACTGACTTTGATATCAGCAATTTGTTTATCAACTTTGGACAGTCTTTCTTTCTATGTATCCAGTTGATACTCCCTTCTTTCCAACTCTTGATTCTGAAACTGTATTGTTTTGTAATACGCATCATGCTCCCTTTTTATCGCTGGTATCTCCTTCTGTAGTTGAGCGGCTAAATTCATCTGTATTTTAAGATCTTTATTCGATTCAGATAAATATACTTGTGTCCGCTGGAGTTCTTCATTAGTCTTTCTAGCCAAATCGGCCATCTCTTGTCCTTTCTGTACTGCTTCATTCAGTTGTGCTCTAGTCTCCTCTAAAAGATTGCCCAGAGCTATACGTGCATCCTCTTTATCTTGGATTAACTGCTTCAATTGAACTAGTTCTACATCAGCAACACTTAATAATTCTTCTTTTTCTCAAACTTCTGCCAGTGCCGCATCTCGTTGACTGGTAACTGCTTCCTCTTCGGCAAGTCTGGCTTGGAGTTGGTTAATCTGGAAGTGCAGATGATGATTTTCTGCTTTGACCGCATCGACCTCTTCCTGTAGAGGAGTGATGTCTGCTTCAAGGGTATCCACCTTATGTTGTAGTTCCTGATGAATATTCTCTGTAACTTGTCTTAATTGTACCGAAAGCTGCTGGGAAAATTGTATAATCATGCGCCCCATGGATTCAAGTTTGGTAAATATGGGAAATGGAGGAAGTGGCTGCTGGGATGAAGAGGCTGTCAAAAGTTGGTGTGAAGAGGGAGGAGAGTAATTTGGTGAGGAAGATGAAGCAGAAGGTTCCTCAGGGATAATAGGTGGAACAGGGAGAATGGGGTTAATTGGAGGTTCAGGTGGAGGAGTGAGAAGAACAGTGGTTGTTTCTAATACCTGTTTGGTGGTTTGTTGCGTAGTGTCATCAGGTTTGGCAGCTGCAGACTCCACTGCTTTAATCAGTTCTTCGAAAATTTCCTTAATGATAGGTTGCCTATTCTTGCTTTTCCTGTTCGGATTGTTGCTGAGATTCTTCTTGAGAGGAGCTCGCTCCGGATTTGGTGGTCTCATCATGCTCTTGTTGCTGCTTTGGAGAGGACTGCGCTGATGAATCTTGGTGCATTGATGTTGCTGTGTCATGGAACGTCTCTTCTTCATGTTCTTCTTCTTGATTGTTGTCTGCTTCTTTACTTGGGACCGAACCCTATACTTGACTATCAGATGAACTGATTTTGATGCGTTTTTGGCAGAGAAGCTAGAATATTTCTGAGGACTAAACTTATGAAATTTTATACAATCAATAAACACTCTCTAAGCTTCCCAACGAGTCATAGATCACTCAGTTTGGACAACAAGACCTATGTCAACCTCCTTGTACACAACAGACCAAAGTCTGCCCAAACGGATAGCTATCACTTATGTGTACATCTTCACAAACATATGTTGGGAAATATGCAGAGATAGACCAGAGAGCTTTCAAGATCAATATAAACAAGAATGAGAAACAATTGATACTACTATTACATTCAAAATAAAGCTTACAACAAGAGCTTTAAGATGAGTTATCTTGCACATGAAATGGACAACTACACAAAGAGATATAGGCAATACAAAATGTGAGCCAAAGTGAAAACTTCAACAAGAGATTAGACCTAGAGTATAGATTCCTAATGAGTGCCTAAAGCTGTACAAATGGATGTTAAGGAGGCCAGCACCTTCTTCCAAGCTATTGCTTATATAATGCTCTAACATTTGGTGTGGAATTTGAATTCAAATCATGCCTCCAAAACTCCCCACTTTTCTCAATCAAGGTACATGGAATCTTGAGCTAAAAAAGTCATGGAAAAATAGTTGTAGAATTTACCAAAAAGTTAAATGATGTGGCACTTGAGTTAAGCCTTGGTTCACACACATTTGCGCTTGTACATCCCTAACACTCCCCCTCAAGCTCAAGTGTTAGTCTCCATTGATCTCCTTTATGTGGAGGTTGATCTTGAACTTCTCCAACTTGCTTGCATCCATGAATTTGGTCATGATATCTGCAAGTTGCTCCTTTGTGTTGATGTACTTTATGTCCACTTCCTTTGCTAGTACTTTCTCTTTGATGAAGTGATAATGTATCTCTATGTGCTTGCTTCTTGCATGGAACATAGGGTTTCTTGCTACATCTTTCAGCCCATGCATCCATCTTACCTCTCAACTCTTTTGGCACATGTGTGTAGCATACACAACCAAAGATTCTAATATGTGAAAGGTTTGGTTTCTTTCCATTGCATGCCTCCTCAAGTGTCATTTGATGTACCCCTGATTTGGGACACATATTCATCAAGTACACAACAATAAATACAACATCTACCCAATATGTTAAAGGCATGTTCATTTCATTTAACATACTCCTAGCAATTTCAGCAATATACCTATTCTTCCTCTCTCCCACCCCATTTTGTTGGGGAGTATACCTACAAGTGATTTGCCTCTTTATACCTTGGTCCTACAAGAAAAGAAAACAAGACTGTCTAAGCTTTCCAACAAGCCATAGATCACTCAATTTGGAGAATGTGACCTATGTCAAGCTCCTTGTACAAGAGATACCAAAATCTGCCCAAACAGATAGCTATCACTTATGTGTACCTCTTCACACACATATGTTGGGGAATATTCAGAGATAGAATAGAGAGATTTCAAGCATAATACACACATGAATAAGGAACACTTGATATTAGGATTACATTCAAAATAAAGCTTACAACAAGAGCTTTAAGATGAGCTATCTTGCACATGAAATGGACAACTACACAAAGAGATATAAGCGATACAAAATCTCAGCCAAAGTGAAAAGTTTAGCAAGCAGGGAGCTAACTTAGACCTGAAGTATACACTTCCAATGATAACCTAAAGGTTCACAAATGAAGCTTAAGGAGGCCACGACCTTCTTCCAAACTATTGCTTATATGATGCTCTAAAAGTTGGTGTGGAGTTCGAATTCAAATTACGCCTCCAAAATTCCCCACTATTCTCAATCAAGGTAGATGGGAACTTGAGCTAAAAAAGTCGTGTGAAAGTGGTTGTAGACTTTACCAAAAAGTGAATTGATGTGGCACTTGAGTTAAGCCTTGGTTCACACACATTTGAGCTTGTACATTTCTAACATGTATGTAGGTTAAGAAAGGCTGTGTATGGTTGGAAGCTAGCCCCTAGGGCTTGAAATCATATGCTTGTTACCTATTTGTAGGGTACAGAATTCCATGTGAGCTAAGAAAAGACTTCCCTATTCATCAAGAGGAATCAATTTCAAGTCATATACATCTATGTATATGATGATGAAATTTTAATTATAGGTAGTGATGTTGAAGGAATAAGGAAGATGAAGCTTTAGATAAAAACAAATCAAAATCAAGAATCTACGTCTACTCACATGCTTCAAAGGATTGGAACTGGTCTGCATAGAGAGAGGGTGTGTACCTTAGTCAAAGAAAATCTCTTAAAATACATACTTGGTGAAGATTGAAAGATTGCAAGTATATGTATGGAGTTGAAACTAAAGTTATGTCCTCATAAAGGAGAAAAAAATAAAGGATATCACTAGTTATGAGAGTCTAGTTGCTAGGTTGAACTATGCTACCTTGACAAGGGTTGACATTTGCTATGGAGTAGGGTTGACATTTTCTATGGAGTAAGTCTCCAATTCATGCATAATCCAAGGCAACCTCATATGGATATAACTAGAAGCATACTCAAGTATTTGAGGACAACCATCAACGAAGGTTTGCACTATCCTTGTACTTCTAATATAGACATCAACCTATTATCTATTATAGATTGGGAAAGCTCTAGCGATGATATGATAAGCACATTGGGATAACTCACCTTTGCAAGTACAAAGTTGATTTCATGGTCCCCAAAGAAGCAACCCACTATTGCACTCTCATAGACTAAGACTTAACATAGACAACCTGCTAATGCAATCAAGGAAGCAATGTGGATTAAGACCCTCTAATCTCACTTGGGTATAAATTCATCTACTCATATCTTTGGGGATAATATAAAATCATTGCATCTTATTTCTAACCCAATGTTTCATGCCATGACTAAACACAGAGAAGTGCATTATCAATATGTCAAGGAAAAGGTTATAAGCAAGGACATTCAACTATCATATGTATCAACTCACCAACAATGTGCAAATATGATGATAAAGGCATTAGATGGATTCAAGTGAAAAAAATTCAAATTAATGATTGGATTGCAAGAGATTTTGAAAGATTGAAGACTCAAGCTTCTTAGGCTTGAGAGGGAGCTACTAGTGAAAGAATCAAGCCCAAGAGAATTTCTTTAACTTTTATATTTCTCTCATAATCTACCTCACATGGATGTGGTCATGTGAACATATGTTTGTAAAACTTCCGATACTAAAACCTATGTAACTATCTTGGTCAATAGTAAAAGATAAAATTACACATGATTGTCATGGATGAAGGAAGGAAAGTTCTATGAATTTGTATTTGAGATTTAAATTCAACTAATTTCTAAAGTGTAGCTTCACGTTTAGCTCCAAGAATGATCAAGATTCAAATTCAAAATGATGTATAAAGAGACCTCTTCTTAGTCATAAGGAAGAGAGAGATTTTTTGAGAGATTGAGCTAAGCTTTTGAGGATAATTATATCTTGAGTATTCATTCTTTGTGTGCAGCTATAATATCTTGAGGTAGACAATCAACTTGTGTGGCTCATTTATCTATATGTGAGTCTCTATGTTTTGGACTTTCACCTGCATCCATTAGATAAGAGTGATATGCAACTACGTGAAGAATTTCATCAATCCTTGATGAGTATATCTCAAGCTATAAAGTTTTTAGGCTGAATTTATCTGCACTTCATCTTCTCCCTACCAAGTCCACGTAGCCCCCTAGACTTGTTCAAACTATTTCTCTTTGCATAGTGTGTCTAAATTAATAAAATAACTTTCTTTAGCTAGCTAGACACTCTAGTTGAATGTGTGAAAAAGTTTTCTATTCAATTCATACTAGGCTATGAGCTTTGAGCACTTTACTGAGACCTTCACTTCCCAAAATAGAAGGCTTTTCTAAGTCTTATAAAGCATGAAGTTATCTATTCTTATGCTATCATTTGATATGATATTTCAAAGCCCTTAGTGGTTCTTGATGCTTAGTTTGCTGATGATGATGATCATGATGATAATGATTAGGATTTTAGTTGATTATGACATTGGATTATATATATATATATATATATATATATATATATATATATATATATATATATATATATATATATATATATATATATATATATATATATATATATATATATATATATATATATATATATATATATATATATATTATCTATATATTTTTAATTTCAGTTATGTTTTGAATTGTGTGTATGGTATTAAGTAATGAAGAGTTTTGTTCTATTGATTGTTATTATTGTTTATATTAAGCATGTGTTTTAATACTTTAATTATATAATTTATTCACATGTGTGTACCTAAGTGTATATGTATGTGTGTGTATATGTATGTTTGTGCATGTGTATGTGTGTGTATATGTATGTATGTGCATGTGCATGTGTAAGTGTATATGTGTGTATGAGTATGTGCATGTGCATGTGTATGTGTGTGTATATGTCTGTGCATGTATATGTGTAACTCTATGTTTATATGTGTGTATGTGCATGTATATGTGTATATGTAGGTATGTGCATGTGTGTGTGCATGTGTATATGTGTTTTCATACTTTAATTATATAACTCATTCATATGTGTGTACCTAAGTGTATATGTATGTGTGTGTATATGTATGTATGTGCATGTGTATGTGTGTGTATATGTATATATGTGCATGTGCATGTGTAAGTGTGTATAAGTATGTGCATGTGCATGTGTATGTGTGTGTATATGTATGTGCATGTATATGTGTAACTCTATGTGTATATGTGTGTATGTGCATGTATATGTGTATATGTAGGTATGTGCATGTGTGTATGCATGTGTATATGTGTTTTAATACTTTAATTATATAATTCATTCATATGTGTGTACCTAAGTGTATATGTATGTGTGTGTATATGTATGTATGTGCATGTGTATGTGTGTGTATATGTATGTATGTGCATGTGCATGTGTAACTGTATATGTGTGTATGAGTATGTGCATGTGCATGTGTATATGTGTGTATATGTATGTGCATGTATATGTGTAACTCTATGTGTATATGTGTGTATGTGCATGTATATGTGTATATGTAGGTATGTGCATGTGTGTGCATGTGTATATATGTGTGTACGTATGTAGCGTTTCCTCAATCACAATCTATCCCCAATCACAATCTTTTGATTACTCAGAAATAACAGTGGAGAGAAGAACGCAGAGATTGCACAAGGTAAAAGAAAATCTGATGCGAAAGAGTAGAACAAATATGACGCAGAGAAGGAAGAATTATGATATTATAGATGTGAATCAATGGTTACAGTAGCTTTAAACAATAGCTTCTTTAAGAAGCCTCTACCTTCCGACCACCCCCGAGCTATCACAATCGCATTTCACTCGCACTCTCAATCACACTCTCACTCTCACTCTCACTCTCAATCACACTCTCAATCACAAGGTAATTCTCAAATTTCTGTGTGTCCTCTGTGTTGATGCGCAGGCCTTCTTATCTTTTTCCGTTTGATCGTAGCCGTGCTCCCCAAAGAAGTGTGCGATCCACCAAATTTAGAAAAAGTCGAGTTTCTCCAAAACTTTCGCAAAAAGCCATGCGATCGTAGTGTACTTCCTTTCTTTAGCATACCTGTCAAAAATAGCTGAAAAACACCAAGAAGACATATCCGAAAACATACATAATTAGACATGGTGACACGTGAGCATGAGAATCACGGATTCGAATAGAATTAGACAAGCCCTCATTTTTTTTTAAGTGTTGGAAAAAACGGCACTTTTCAAAGCCCTGTAACTCAAAAACAATGAGGAATTAGGTTAAGCTTGTGAGAGACACTTTTATTCAATTTTTTGATCTGCGCAGTAGTGTTAGAGACATCCGAGGTCCAAATCCACCTCCAAATCCCACTTTTGAGCCCTGCAAGGTTTAAAATTCTAGAGAGAGAGAGAGTAAAATCAAGGCATTTTCTTACAATGAACTAAACGTAGTACCCTGAACGAGGTACTTAGAACATGATTCACAAAAATCTCACACAGGCACTTTTATTCTCTTCTACTTGCTCTACCTTTCCCTCATACAGATTTTTCCTTAATTCTTTCATCTTCACCTTCAAAATCCCACTGGAAAACATGATGCAATTAAGACCTAGAGAGAGAATATGAAACTTGTCAACCCAAAATTTTTCCTACATGCATAAAATGACCTAATTATTCGTTCTAAGCATTATCCCCACAATGAAATTCAGAAAGTTCAAAATGAATTATTTCACTAGAAAAGAGGCCTATTACAATTCTTCCCCCCTTTACGAACTCTGTCCTCAGAGTTGGAAAGAAGGATAATGTGTTAAAAAGTCATCTAAATTCACCCAACTCGAATCTTCTACTGGGTATGAATGCCATTTCACCAAAATTTCTACTATAGATCTATTTCTAAGAAATCTTTCCTTCCTATCTAATATTATTTCTGGTTGAAGCTCAAAAGAGCCATCGTCTTTCAGCTTATAATTGTCCTGCAAAACATGAGCAACATTAGACACATATCTTTTAAGTAAGCTAACATAAAATACAGGATGCACATTTAGATATTTAGGTAATTCTAGCAAATAAGCAAGAGATCCGATCTTTTTCAAAACTTTAAAAGCGCTCGCATATCGAGGAGAAAGTCTATGATCCTTCCCTAGCAACAAGTTAGATCGGTGAGGATTAACTTTAAGAAATACCATATCATCAACTTGGAATTCAAGTGGTCTTCTCCTTAAATCATAGAACTTCTTTTGTCTTTTTTGAGCTTCTATTATATGTTTCTTAATTTTTCCAAGTTCTTCATCCATCTTATCAAGCATTTCTTTGGATACTTCTACTTTATTTGGAAAACCCAAAAACGAAGGTGGAGTCAAACAATTATAACCATACATAGCTTCAAACGGAGTCATTTTTATAGATGCATGCCATGCACTATTGTATGCAAACTCAACCAAGGGTAAATATTCACTCCAATTATCCTGCTTTTCATTCACATACATACGCAACATATCCTCAACTACCCTGTTAACCCTCTCGCTTTCCCCATCAGTTTGTGGATGGAAAGCTGTACTCATACGAAGTTGAGTTCCAATGGATTCAAATGTCGCTTTCCAGAAGTTTGACGTAAATCTAGAATCTCTATCAGAAATTATGCTTTTAGGCATTCCATGCAATCGAAAGATTTCTTTTACAAAGATTCTTGCAACATTCAAAGCAATATCAGTCTTTTTCATAGGAAAGAAGTGTGCCATCTTGGTAAGTTGATCAACTACAACAAATATGGTATCATGCTTACTTCTGGTCATAGGTAGCTTAGTGATAAAGTCCATAGAAATAGACTCCCACTTCTGATTTGGAACATCCAAAGGTTGAAGCATTCCTAGCATCCTCTTAAACTCAGATTTCACCTGTTGGCACTTCAAACATTCATTTACATATTTTCTAATATCCCGCTTCATACACGGCCAAAAGTAAGAATACTTTGTTTTAACATATGTCCTTGAATAACCTGGATGTGCAGAAAAAGGTGCATCATGACAATCATGCAGTATTTTAACTTTTAGTGGAGATTCAGAAGGTAAGCATAGCCGATTGTTACAATACAGTGTTCCATTCTGCAAATGAAATTTTTCCTCATACGTCGATCCCCTGTTTGCATTCAAAGCATTCAAAATAGGTGCATAAAAAGGATCCTGTTTTATCTCTTCTTGAATTTGATTGAGAAAATCATAATTTATTACAGAAACAAGGTTACACAAAGGTCTCCGACTCAATGCATCAGCAACCTTATTTTCCTTACCAGCAAGATACTTAATGTCAAAATCATACTCGCTTAATAATTCAATCCAACGCTTCTGCCTGTTGTTAAGCAATGGTTGAGTGAAGATGTATTTTAGATCTGTTTTCAATTCAAACTTAACCCCTAACAATAGATGTCTCCAATGCTTAAGTGCATGCACAACAGCAAGCATTTCTAAATCATGAGTAGGATAGTTAAGTTCATGCTTTCTTAGTTTTCTGGACTCATATGCGACCACCCTGCCATCCTGTGAAATAACACATCCTATCTGACTACCACTTGCATCACATGCAACCACAAAAGGCTTTCCCATTTCTGGTATTTTCACACAATTCTCAACGACTTTTTGTTTCAATGTTTCAAATGATTTTTGACAGGCATCACTCCACGCAAATCCTACATTCTTTTTAGTTAATTCGGTGAGGGGAGTAGCTATCTTAGAGAAATCCTTAATATGTGCTCTTTCATATTGTGCCAACCTAAGAAAACTTCTAACATCCCTTACAGTCTTAGAAATCGGCCAATCAACTATTGTTTTACTCTTCCTAGATACACAAGTTTATCCTTAGCAAAGAAACACTTACTCTTTTTCCCATACAATTTGTGTTCTCTAAGAGTTTGCAAAGTCTTCTTGAGATGTACCGCATGCTCCGAATCATCTTTAGAGTACACAAATATATCATCAAGGAAGACTAAGATGAATTCATCTAGGTAATCCTGAAAAATATTATTCATCAAGCACATAAATGTGGCAGGAACATTTGTTAAACCAAAAGGTAGAACCGTAAACTCATAGTGACCATATCGTGTTCAAAAAGCCGTCTTAGGAATATCCTCTGTTTTGATCCTAATTTGGTGATATCCAGATCTTAAGTCAATCTTTGTGAATACGGTCGCTCCACTTAATTGACCTAATAAGTCATCTATGTGAGGGAATGGATACTTATTCTTAATTTTTCTTTTATTCAACCCCCTATAGTCAATGCATAATCTGTAAGAGCGGTCTTTCTTCTTCTGAAATAAAATAGGCGCACCCCAAGGTGAGACACTCGGTTTTATTAAGCCTTTCTTCAAAAGATCATCTAATTGAATCTTAAGCTCCTTAAGTTCATCAATGTTAAATCTATAGGGTGCTCTAGAATATGGTTCACTCCCTGGATATAGGTCAATGGCGTGGTCAATCTACCTAGGTGGGGGTATACCAGGCAAGTCTTCTGGAAATACATCGGCATATTATTTCAAGAGATTTCCTATGTAATCTGGAATATCTTCGTCATTACCTTCCTGATGTAGATTGTTCACATACACTACAAATGTTTTGCAACCATCACGTATACCTCTAACTATCTGCATAGCAGAAATAAGAGTAGGCTTAGGATTAAAGACATCACCTAGAATATGAATAGATTCATCATTTAGCTTCACAGTGATTGTTCTTTGTTCACAATTAATTGTCGCAACATTTTTAACTAACCAATCCATGCCTATGATTACATCACTCTGTTTCATCTCAATTACATGGAAGCTTCCAGAAAAGCATCTATTAGAAAGAGAAAATTTAAGGTTTTCAACATATCCTTTCGTGTAGTGTAATCGTCCATTGGTCATCTCTACAGGTCTGTTTATCTGCATATTTAGGGCTATCCCTAGATTCTGTACCAATTTGAAAGATAGAAAACAATGGGTACTACCTGAATCGATCAAAAATCTAGTTTTATGTGCAGAAATCATACCCGGAATCGTGATTACAAAAACCTTTGGGAAAGAACTAACCACCATGCAACCTAAAGTAGAGTCAGCGCACTTACCCCCATCATCTACTTCCTCAATAATTGTACCCTCCTCGATGATGTTTATCGCTTTTGATTGTGCAGGTGGAAAGACTGCCTTATTCGAGCACTCATATGTCCGATGCCCTTGCTCCCCGCAACGAAAACACAGACCAAGTCTTTTTGCCCTCTCAATAAAATTAGGGTCTTGTTGTCGAGCAGGGTTCTTACCTTGGTCGTTAGAAGATGGAGTTTTCTTTGAATTGTTCATGTTCATTGAAACAGGTCTTTGTGGCCTATGTCCCGTTGCAATGAATCTGCTTCTATTTGCCTTCTGCAAATTGAACTTCTCCATCTTCTCAAAGTTCTCAGCCATCACAAAAGCATCAAGAAAATCAATGCATCCAGATCCCTTAACTTGATAGCGAAGTTCCTCACGAAGCCCTTCAATAAATTTACTCTTTAGAGCATTACCACTAACCTCTAATGCATATTTATGAAGACGTAGGAACTTCTCTTTGTACTCATCAACAGATAAGCTATGCTTGTCACTTTCGTGTTGTCGGAAATTGTAGAACTCCATCTTCTTCTCCATATGGTAGTGTGGAGAACAATAGCGTTTTTCAGCTTGTTCTCTAAATTCCTTCCATAGAACAGGACCAGAACGCTTTCGAGTCTACATATATGACTTCCACCATAGCTTCGCGATCCCACGCAGATGCAGGATCCCAACTTTTGCCTTGGACTCTTCACTAAATTTTCGAAGGTCAAAGAAATCCTCTAGTTCTTCAATCCATGCCTCAAGATCTTCGCCACTCTTCTTCTCGCCATCAAAATCATTTAACTTTGCCTTCTTGAAGACTTAGTTAAGGGCAAACTCACCTGGTTCCATATCTTCATAATTGCGTTTTTGTTTTTCGCGAGGTACACTAGATGTTCCCGCACCTTCATCTATTTCATCGTTCAGCTCCACAAACAAATTTGTTGCTCCTTCTAGTTGCTTTTCCCCTCGTTCTTTGCGCAATTCACCAAGAAGCTTCTAAATAAGCTCCTCTTGTTCGCAAACCTTTTAAGTTAGACCTTCCATCGTTCCCGCGGATTGATTCTGCTCTGATACCACTTGTAGCATTTCCTCAATCACAATCTATCCCCAATCACAATCTTTCGATTACTTAGAAATAATAGTGGAGAGAAGAACGCAGAGATTGCACAAGGTAAAAGAAAATCTGATGCGGAAGAGTAGAACAAATATGACACAGAGAAGGAAGAATTCTGATATTATAGATGTGAATCAATGGTTACAGTAGCTTTGGACAATAGCTTCTTGACGAAGCCTCTACCTCCCGACCACCCCAAGCTATCACAATCGCATTCTCACTCGCACTCTCAATCACACTCTCACTCTCACCCTCACTCTCAATCACACTCTCAATCACAAGGTAATTCTCAAATTTCTGTGTGTCCTCCGTGTTGATGCGCAGGCCTTCTTATATTTTTCCGTTTGATCGCAGCTGTGCTCCCCAAAGAAGTGTGCGATCCACCAAATTTAGAAAAAGTCGAGTTTCTCCAAAACTTTCGCAAAAAGCCATGCGATCATAGTGTACTTCCTTTCTTTAGCATACCTGTCAAAAATAGCAGAAAAACACCAAGAAGACATATCCGAAAACATACATAATTAGACATGGTGACACGTGAGCATGAGAATCACGAATTCGAATAGAATTAGACAAGCCCTCGCTTTTTTTTTTTGAAGTGTTGGAAAAAACGGCACTTTTCAAAGCACTGTAACTCAAAAACAATGAGGAATTAGGTTAAGATTGTGAGAGACACTTTGATTCAATTTTTCGATCTGCACAATAGTGTTAGAGACGTCCGAGGTCCAAATCCACCTCCAAATACCACTTTTGATCCCTGCAAGGTTTAAAATTCTAGAGAGAGAGTAAAATCAAGGCATTTTCTTACAATGAACTAAACGTAGGACCCTGAACGAGGTACTTAGAACATGATTCACAAAAATCTCACACAGGCTCTTTTATTCTCTTCTACTTGCTCTACCTTTCCCTCATACAAAGTTTTCCTTAATTCTTTCATCTTCACCTTCAAAATCCCACTGGAAAACATGATGCAATTAAGGTCTAGAGAGAGAATATGAAACTTGTCAACCCAAAATTTTTCCTACATACATAAAATGACCTAATTTTTTGTTCTAAGCATTATCCCCACAATGAAATTCAGAAAGTTCAAAATGAATTATTTCACTAGAAAAGAGGCCTATTACAACGTATGTGCATATATATGTGTATATATGTGTATAATGTATGTATATGCATGTGTATACGTATTCCACATGCATGTGTATGTGGATGCATTTCCATTTGCATCCATGTGCATGCATGTGGATGTGCATATACATGTATTTGCATATATGTTAATGTGTGTATGTATGTATATATATATATATATGTATATATATATATATATATATATATATATATATATATATATATATATATATATATATATATATATATATATATATATATATATATATATATATATATATGCAATAATGCATGCATGTAAGTCTTTTTATGTGGTTGTGGAAATGTTTGTGCATATGCGTGTGTATATGTGTGTATGTATAAGTATATGTGCACATGTATCTGTGTGTATATATGTGTGTATATGTGGATGTGTATATGTGTATACGTGTGAAAGTGCATCTTCATCATGTATAAGTGTATAAGTGCATATCAATAAGTGTGAGTATGCTATCTAATGAAAATAACATAATTCAAATGATATACAAAGAATAGAAATTGTACTTACAATAGTTAGCCATACTTTTTGCTTGGTTAGCTTCTTGAATAACTTGCAATAAAGAGAGAAAGAAGAGGGAGAGAGAGCTAGAGAGAGAGAGAGAGAGAATTCAAAGAGAGAAAGATGTAGAAAGAGAGAAACAGAGACAGAGGGAGACAATAAGAGAGAGCTTAGGCAAAACAACAATTCTGCATATACTTGCTTCAGCTCGTAAGCGCAGCGCAATTGCGAACATTGGAGAGCTCTTCGATCAGATGCATGAAAATGCCGATCGAAGAGCCTCCAACGTTTTAATTTTTTTCTGTCAACAGACCGTTGTGTAAGCAATGCTACGCATCGAGTTGGCGTTGCATAAGCGACATGTTTTGAGCGTCGCTTATGCGACACCAAAACGTGTCGCTTATGCGATGCTATTTAAAACTTTCGTGTTAGCGATGCTATATGGGAGCATCGAAGACCCTGTCGTGCCACAAGTCACAAAAAACATCGTTTGGTTCATCGTTTGATCGACGGTCCACGCGCGATGCTCATTAGGACGCGTTTTGCAATTTTATAGTGACGAAATTCTGTCGCCTTAACCGTCACTATACGCCCGTATTCCTTGTAGTGACATCATCCAAGGTATCATGTTGAGGCATGGATAGAAAGAGATACTTCACTTCATCTTTGAGATCACTTTGACATTTATTAATTAGGTAGTCATCTTTATATGTAGATCCACGAAACAATATCTTGAGGTATGAGGCATAGTTTGAAATGGATTAATCACCTGGTTGTAATAATGTTTTAAGATCTTGTACATGTCTTAAGGTATATTGATTCTCCTTGTATAGGGAATCCATGTTGCTTGGATTTGAACAAGGTAATCTTTCCAAAATGTCAAGGGAACACTAGATTGTGCCCTCTAGCCAGACTTGAGAAGATCACCCACATAGGGAGAATGATACAACAGTACGAAATTGATACAGGAAGTCCTACAACATGAGATAAGTGTGGACAATTGGACTAGACATAATATAAGATATCCCACAACCCAGGACCATAGATATGAAACACGATATCTAAATTACAAGCACTTCCTGGAGGGAGATAAAATACATACAAGAAATAAGTTGACAAGATCTCATACTACAAGATTACAAGAGGATAAGACTAGATGTCCTAGAACTAGACTAATCAAGACTAGAAGAAGGAATGGGAAAAGAAGTGGAGCAAGAACTTTGAAAGTAGTTACTTGTTTATCATGACTCCTTAAGCTCCCTAGACTTGCATAAGCAAGATTTTTTATCATAAGGAATGGGAAAAGAAGTGGAGAAATAACTTTGAAAGTACTTACTTGTTTATCATGACTCCTTAAGCTCCCTAGACTTGCATAAGCAGGACTGAGTATATATGAGGCCAACCCCTCCTTATATAGGTTTTCAATGGTGCTACATTAATGGTAGGTACAAGTTTATCATTTCATTGATGATTTGATGAATTCAAAACAACCTCTAAGTGTCAAAATCAAGAAGATAGACAATTGATCTTATGTTGTGTTTTGCCATGTTCTAGATGCAATGGAGGTATAAGTTTCTCCAAACTTTGAACCAATCATGAGATATAGAAAGTTACATGGAATTTGACGTTGAAGATGGTTTCTTTTGTCCATGATAGAATCTTTAGTGCACTCTATTATCATAGGAGCACATGGAATTTTAGGTTGAGGATGATTTTCTTTGTCCATGATAGTATCTTTACTGCATGCTATTAGCATAGGATAAGAAAAGAACTTATCTATACACTAAAATGCAGATCGATCTCACTTCTAGACTTCTCTTTTCAAACACAAAGGAATGAAAAGATTGTTTATGGGCTAGTGGTGAGTCTATGTTGCTCTTAAAGATTAGTCATGTGGCTCCTCTTCTCAAGATTATGTGAAATATACTTATGAGCATAAGAGATCAATAGATGGTATATCTCAAGGAAGTAGATACAATTTGGATTTTCTAGGAATGTTCTTGAGAGAGTTGACCTAGATAGAAGTGGCACTATCAAATTAAGTAAATGGGAGCTTCTCAATGTCTGATGGTTGAATTAGGTCTTAATTTTCAACTCTTTAGAAAGCTTTTTTTTTTCTAGTTCATGATTTCTAACAACTATCGTTAGCATATTTAAAAATGGAGGAATGAGTTCTCATTTCGATACATATTTTTTTGGAAATAAGAAATTATTTGAAGTTCAAAAAAGTAAACTTTTATCTACTGATCAAACATGAATTATTCCCTAATATTATTTAGATTCATGTTATTTATAATATCTATAGGAATGATTTTGCAGTCAAATAAGAAAGTAGAGGGAAGGTTAATGCGTGATCATTTGCGTTTTAGATCCAACAAGATTTTCTCAGAAGGTTAGATAATTTTACATATGGAAAAAAGGGAAACCTTTGAATAATAGGAAGAAAATCCTTCATGCTACTACCAAGGTGTGGCCCCTCTCACTCCCCATGGAGAAGGGGTTGCCCAATGGGTGGCCCCAAGACTCCCCAAGACATGAGGTGCCCATGGATGCCTAATTACAATAGAAATTATGGCCTCTCCATAGAAAAGGAGAGAACAAACTCCCACTCATGTGGAAAAAGTGTAATTATTTAATGGAAGCATCACAAGATGACTAGCGTAGCGACAAGAGATATAAGAACACCAACTTCAAACTTTGTTATTGCATCAAATCTCTTAGGATCAAAAGCTCTACACTTTTGATGAAGTCTTACAAGATAGTTGACTTGTGTATATTTTTCTTAATTTTCTTCTAGAATCGTATCATATGTTTTCTTCTACTCTTCCATTGATGATAAAAGGAAATCCAAAAACCTCAAAATTGTATGAGTTAGTCTCTGTTTTGTTATAGGAAGATCATTCCAAGAAAAACATGTCAATTACGTGTTTTGTAGATCTAGCTTTACTAGCTAGTGAGAAGGGTAAAGGTAATCAGAGCTCATCTACTAGTAATCCAATTATTGCTAGTGATTCATACTCCAAAGAAGGAACACAAAGTTGAGAAGAAAGTAGAAAAGCTAAAATTGTTTTAGAAATACAATAAGGGAATTTTTCCAGTCATAAAGAGTTGTTTTAAATTAACTACAAAAGAGGCAAAGAAGAAAGAGGATAGAATGGTTGTTATAGAGACCTCTACACCTTGAATAGTGTACTTATTTTGTTCCAAATGAACAATGGGCATTCACTATTGTTTGGACCCATCTACACATGAGTAGTGTAGATCTACAATACACTGAGATGCTTGGTACTTTGATAGTAGGGCAACCAAACATTTTACCTCTCCACTTCCTTTTTTGAGTTCAATTCAAGAGGCCCCTATAGGGAGTACTTTCAAATGTACTAGCAAATCCTCTCGTCCTATAATGGAAGTTTATCAAATAATTTTGAATAATCGTGATGGAAGTTCTTTCACATTGTCAGATGCTTTGTATGTGCAACATATGAAGAAAACTTTATTATGAGTCTCAACATTACCAAGATTGTCTTGGTTATCAAATTTCCAGATGAAAAATGAACAAAGGGTTTGAGTTTCGATGGGGGGGGGCTCTTACATGCTTGATTTCTCACATAATTTTTTCTCCACACCACTAGGGAAATCTCCTTGCACTATGCCACTCTCTTTGGCTAAGTTAATGATATTTGGTTGAGGCTCATTTCTTTCATGAACAAATCCCCTTCTCACAAGGTTAGGGAGATCCATGGGTGCATGCTATGCCTCCTCATTGATAATAGAAATTGTTGTCGAAATATAAGAAAGGTATCTACTACCCATCGTCTTCTTTTTTTTAAGGTGTTTTTTCTAAAGGAAGTGCTTCATCCAACAAGTGCCCTGCATTATGAGCCATTTCCATGAAGCACTTAGGGGGCATCATAAAAGGTTCATCACCTTTATGAATGTAGAAAAAAGGGTAACACGCGGCCACTTATCCTCATAAGGTGGGATATCTATAGAGTAGCATAAGATGTGGTATTGAGGGAACTTTATGGTATCCTTGAGTAGATCACAATTAAGTTTGATTGTCTTGTCGAGATCTAGGACTCCAGAATTAAGACCATACAAGCGTGTTTAAACTTTCTATCGAGTTAATTCCAAAAACACATCAAAGAATTATTGAGGAAATTTGGACAGGGAAGTAGTAGAGGTGGAGAGAACCATTCCACATAAAGGCAGCATGCTTGCTAAGGTGTGCTTGCTCTAAGACTGCTTCTAGCTCTTCTTGGTTTAAAAGTGAGAAATGAGAGAATAATACTTACTTCTATAGTAGTTTGAACTTTTCAAGTGAGTGGGATCCATTTAAAAGTAAAATTAATAGCTACAAATATAAAAGCCATGCACAAAACATCCAAAAAAATTGGCTCTAAAAATAACTAAGCAGATAATCATTTAACATAACACGCAATACAACATCTACATAGTAGAAAAACTAGAAATCTTGAAATTATAAGATTGTAATACTCTCATGGCAGAAAGCAATTATTGGACAAATCGTACATCAAATTGAGATTAAAAGGTTTTTACAACTCTCATTTTTTTTGCATGTGCATAATCTTGTAACATATGAAGGATCATGAATGGAAAATTGGTTATGTGTACACTTTACTAGTCAGATAGTTCATGATCCATGAGGAAGAAAGTTGAGTTCCATCTACACTGCATTCACGAAGGACTTTAATATTATCCTCCAGCCTCTTAACAATCTATAGACACATAAAAAACTTTAAATATCATATTTGAATATAATATCTTTGTATACATAAAAGAAAAAGTTTCATAAATATTTTTTCCCTTACATTCTAAACTTGCATTAATAAAGATCCTCAAATCCCATGATTACTAGATGTTCTCTCACATTTTCAAGGGTCCAATGAGGATTCAATGAAATGGCTTCCATTTTGTTGTTGGGAAGATTTATCTTAATTTTAAATGAAATTATAAAACCCTCAAAACGTTTTAATGCTATCCATTCACCAAGTTTACACAACCAAAGATCATAATAGAATCTAATGTACAATGAGTATAGATATCAAAATCCTATGCCTATTGCACCAATTTTATAGTGGTATCTATTGTTGACTCGATCTTGCAAATGCATGTACGCAAAGGGTAGTATAGAAACAAAATCTCACAAAAGCATAAACAAAATATAAAGAGACAAGAGAGTGAACACGAGACTAGGTACAATGTCCCCCCTCCCCCGCACATAATGTGATGGGAAAGTCTATCAGACTACATGTATTTATAGGTATTTTTCATTACTTCCTGAATAGAAGATGCATGAGGATGGTGCTTTGAAAAGCGTGTGTTTACGAAAATCTGCTTTATTTAAAAAATTATTTCTTTCTAAGAGATGTACTATTTTTACAAAAACGTTGCTTTGTAAGTGGTCTACTATGCATTCACACACTCATGATTCTTCACCCGCTAGATCAAAACACAATCACATTAAAAACCTAGCCATAATAATCCATATAACATTCCATTATCCCATAAAGAATAACATGCCACCTAGTTGAGGAGAAACTAACCTGAGTTGATAAGAATAAAATAGACATGGATGGCTAATCACATGTCCCATCATTGTGCAATCATAAGCATATTCCATGTTAAAACACATGCATGAAATTAGAAAATTAGAATTTAATGTGACTCTCAATGATAAGTAGAAACCAAGTGGTCATGATATGGAGTTAATGATGTCTTATGAATCCATTGAGATTCTTCAAGTGAGTGATTTTAATATCTAACTAAATATCTATGATATTCATTACCTCTGCTTATAGTAGTAACATCATAATCAAATATTTTCTCTAGAATTAAAATTTCACCATCCTCTTCATGTAAAGGAGGATCATCTAAAATAGGAGTGAGTGGTAAAGTTCCTTTAAAGGATTTCAATAGATTGATATGAAAAGAATTATGTAAACTCCAATGAGAAGGTATGTCTAATCTAAAAGCATTCTCATGAGATTTTTGAATAATATGGAAAGATCCATAATAACATGGTGCAAGTTTAACTTTCTGATGTTGTGGAATATTTTAGTCTATTAATTATTCGTAACCATACAAAATCATTTTCATTGAGCTGTTTGGCTACTCCATTCTTATTGACATTATGCATGTTATGTTCTTGAATCTTTTTAATGGGCTTGGTTCTTACAAAATGTTCAGCCTATGATTCAATATCAACCAAATCTCATAAAAGCAAAAACAAAATAGAAAGGCATAAGAGACTGAATAGAAGACTAGATACACTCTCTCCCCACATACTCTGATGGGGGAGTCTATCAAAGAATGTGTGTTTATAGGTATTTCACATGACATCCTGAATAGAAGATACATGAGGGTGGTACTTTGAAAATCATGTGTTTACCAAAATCTAGTTTACTTATAGAATCATCACTTTCTAAGTGATCTACTATTTTTACGAAAACATCGCTTTCTAAGGGATCAAAAATTATTTTTACAAAAAATATCTAAAATACTTTCTTTTAATTGTCTTTGAAAATATCTAAATAAGTCCACATGCATTCACACCCTCATGACTTTTCACCTACTAAACCAAAACACAATCACATTAAAAACCTCAAGACATTAAAATCCACATAACATTCCATTATTCCTTAAATTATAACATCTATCCCCTTTGGTGCATCCTTCTACAAGTCCCCATTTTTCACCTAGCAAACCCTCCACTTGCTCATATGTAATATCTCTACACATGAACATTGTTGGTCTCTTTAATTGTGAGTATATGAAATAGATGTATAAAACAATGAAGAAGAACACACCAATGTAACCTATAGATCTAGAAACTCTTATGAATTTCTAAGATTTATGTATGTCCATCACCATGTTATACTTCAAAGAAATCAAGGACCATATATCTGGTTGTGGCCACTCAAGCTTAAAAAAGCAACCTATCTTAATCATCTCTAACCTGCCATAATCATTTGATGAAGAGGTAGAAAACATGTATGTGTGTAAAGAAGACTCTCTCACCTAAAAGTAGAGGAGGAGGGGAGTGTGGAAAGAATATTGATCTAACATTTGCATGTAATGCTTGGAAAGTACCTGTAAGCCTATGAAGTGGTTGCTCCTCCACCAAGTTAGAAGGAAATATGTCTACAACAAAAAATAGACATCTTAATATGGTGCACAAAGAAATTAGAACAAGCTAATAAATACTAAAGAGTAATACTTATAATTGATATGATATATCATTGTTTTTAGTTCTCCAATTTCATTCTTGAAAGTATAAAAATATTTGTACAATGGAAATAGTCCCACCATTTTTGAGATCTTTCAAGCCCAATAAATTCCCTTTCAAATGAAGATCCAAGTTTCCAACATTTGTTACATGATGAGGGACAAACCTAGAGGATTGCATGTACATCCATGCACCTTTGCAAGACTCATGCCCTAACAAATGTCCTTATACAACCTTCATATTGTAATATTTAAGTCAGTAATCGCATCTTTTGGATGCTTATAAGATTTAAGTCTCTCCATTGGAGCTCAAGCTATGGAACTAGCATTAGAAATTCAAAGAGGAATATGCATAGGGAAAGAAATGCAGATGAAGGAGCTTCAATGGTGTGCTATGGAGAGAAGAAGTTGTATTTTGAAATATTTTTTTTAAAAAGTAACTTATTTCAAGTCACTTCATGTATGGATTTGGTTCTAGGAGTCAAAATAGAACTTTTGATGCTAAATAGTGGCTGGGGGCCATTAAGTGATGTTATGATGAGTTTTAAAACTTCTAGTAATTTTTGAACTTTAGGGAGAAGGATACTTATGATATTCCCTTCTCTCTCTATAGGAAAAATGTAAAGATAATGAAATCTTGTCAATTATTCCCTCTCCTAGTAATTTATAGGTTAATGACTTTGTCCACTACCCTCTTTTGATTGGCCCATCACTAATCACTCGTTAATCCAAATGGTCCATGTAGGGTTCATTTTTTCCCTTAACAACAAGATTGTGTCCTCTCACTAGACTAGAAAAAATTTCATAATTATACTTATGACTAAAAGACCACCCACATAGGTAGAATAATACAAGAATATACCATTGATACAAGAAGTACCCCATCCCAAGATTGATAGGTATGGATAACTCAAGTAGAGATGATATATGAGATCCCGCAACCCCCGACTGTAGATATGAAGAAAGGTGTTTGGATTACAAGAACTTTGTTGAGGGAGATGAACTAGGTACGAGGAATAACTAGAGAGGATCTTGTACCATGAGATTACAATAGCACAAGATGATGCGTGAGATACTAGACTAGACAAAGCTAGAACAAAGGAAAAGACTAGTGCTCGAACTGGAACTTGGAAAGTACTTACTTGGAGCTCAAGATTCCTTTAGCTCCCAAGATTAGCATTGGCAACAATGAGGATATGAGTGGCTAAGCCCTCCTAATATAGATTTTCAAAGGTAGTTTTTCTAGGGTGGTTTTGAGTTATTGATGTCATCAATGTTGTCATTAACTGAGAACAAGATTTTTGAGTGTTAGAATTAGGGAAATAGACAATTGATCTTAGGGTTTTTGAACATTCCAAACACAATGGTAGAATTATTTTCTCCAAATCCTTAACCAAACATGAGATATAGAAATTCAAATGGAATCTAAGCTTTAGGATGGTTTTCTATGTGTCCATGACATCACCTTCTCCTCAACTAACAAGTTCCATGAGGAGCGGCCATGTTCTCTAGCTTGGATGTCATTGGATTATTTGTATGAAACTCATGAACATTGATTGTTTCTCTTTGAATATTCTCTATAGCTTTCCAAGTAGGAACAATCATGTCATACCCTTTCCAATGAGTAAGGTGTTCCAATCTTTGTCTAAGATTCTTGAATCAAAGAAATCCTCAACCTTGAATTCTTCATGATCCTCAATCTTGATAGATGGTTAAGGATTGGCTATACCTTGACCTTCCTTCGGTTCTTCACAAGATAGATCCTTTGAAGTGTTAGTGGTACATTGTGGTGTTTCCTAGATCTATGATGGAGAGCCTTGAGTAACCTTCTTGTTTTCTTCATAATATGTGTATTCCATATCATATGTTATGACTTCTTGGTCTTCAAAGATTCTTGATTTGGATCCTTGAGGAATAATATCTTGATTTTTCAACACTCCTAGCTCTTTGACGTGATATTCTTTGAACAATTGATTCTCACATTGAGGAGCTTGACTGATAACATCATCCAAGGTATCACTTTGAGCCATGGATAGCAAGAGATACTTCACTTCATCTTTGATTCCCTTTGAAATTAATTGAGTAGGTAGTCTTCTTCATATGAAGATCGATGAAACAATATCTTGAGATCTCAGGCATAGTTTGAAATCAATCAATCACCTTGTCATAATAATGTTTTCAGATCTTGTACATGTCCTATCAAGTCCTTTATGGTAGATTGATTCTCCCTGTGTAGGGAATCCATAGTACTTGGTTTTGATCAACGTAGTCTGGCCAAAATGTCAAGGGAGCACTAGATTGTGTCCTCTAATTAGACTAGAAAATATTTCAAAATTATACTTTTGATGACAACATCATCCACATAGGGAAAATAATAAAATAATATGAACTTAGTACAAGAAGTCCCACAACCCAAGAATAATAGGTATGGATAATTGGACTAGATAAAAGAACTAGACTTCGAACTTGTCAAAAAAGTTTAGTGTTTTGAATGGCTAAACTATGGTCAAGTTTCATGGGTACAAGAGGGATGATTGGATCACTTTGTTGTTTTCTCCTTGTCGAGTGACTTTAAGTTTGGACTTAGTTTCCTCCTTGTGGAAGAATTGGAACAACATGAAACCAGATGAAAACCTAAATCAAGATTGGTAGTGGGCAATCAAAGGACAACATCAATCAAGATTGGAATTGGGAAATCAAGATTAGATGACATGATTCAAATTGGTTGCCTATTGTGAGAATTGAAGAAATGACTTAGAGAACCTTCAAAGGGAAAAGAAACAAAGCAATAAAGGGTTTTGTATCTAAAAATGCCTTCTGAATCAAGAGAGAAGACACTCGGTTACACTAGAGGACAAACAAAAAAAATGAATTCCTTCGAGAACTCAAAGACCTGCATTCTTCTTGAGCATGATCCCATATAGATTTAAAGGCTAAGATGGATTAATAGAATCAAATTTTACAAGAAACTGAGTTTCAAGAAGCACATGAATTTTCATATCTCCATTAATAGGAGATGATGTATGAAGTGGCCATACATGAGATGAAAACTCAAGTTTTGTGGATATGTGGCATCCTGTTACTAAGAGAATCTACATCAAATGGAAGCTCAAGTTCTTGGATATGTGGCATCCTATTATTGAGAAAATATTGACACTTATGTGGTAAATGTTTTATCGGGGATTTCTCTCTAATGTCAAAGCTAATAAAATATGTAGGGCACCTGAATGGTGTAAGCCCTACCTTAGTGGTTGAAAAGACCTCAATCACCTCTTTTTTTTTGTGCTCTAAGAGTCATGAATAACAAGATCAAAAGAAAGTGTTCTCCCTATGAGGGTG
This sequence comes from Ceratopteris richardii, assembly GCA_020310875.1. NCBI lineage: Eukaryota > Viridiplantae > Streptophyta > Polypodiopsida > Polypodiales > Pteridaceae > Ceratopteris > Ceratopteris richardii. The sequence continues at coordinate 54,140,697 of CM035423.1, forward strand.
AGGAAACGTTCGTTAACCCTTCTCTATAGCTCTCTCAAGAACATAGGTCTCCTAACGTTTTTTGGGCTGTGACCATTGCATCTTCAGACCGTCTTTTTGGGGATTCCAAGGGCACTATGCCCCTTCACTCTACACCTTATCGTTTAATAATTTAACCATGTGTAGATATGAATAATTGTGGCTTAATATATATAATGCTTTATGTATGTAATGCCCTTAATAAATAATAATAATAAATTATTAAAATAACTGAGAAAAAGATTAAGTTAAAATAATGAAAACGAAGAACGAAAATAATACATGTGTAAGCCTACGTGTGTGTCTATTCATAGATATGTGTGCATGAGGATAGTATGGATTCTCATAAATTGACATGTGTGTATTTACTAAGAGTGGTGTGTACATGCATATGTGACTTCCGTATGTGGCTGTAATATGATTTTTCCCTAATGTTTTTTAGGTATGGCGAGAGACAAAGAGAAGAAGAGAGAGAGAGAAAGATAGAGAGAGAGAGAAAGAAAAAGAGAAAGAGAAAAAGGTAGACTCCTGATAGCAGACAAGATGAACGAGTAGAGGCAGAAGAAAGAGGCACACGTGCAAAGATTGAGAGTGGAGAGAGAGAGAAGGATAGTACCTAATTTTTGCTTCATCCTTCGAGTAAGCAAGGAACTTGAGGGTTAGTTCATGGAAGATGTGATTTGCTTATTAAAGTAGTATGTGGATGTTTTCGCATGGGATTACTCAGAGGTGAAAGGTATATACCTTGATCTACATCAACATTGCATAAATTTAAAGAAGATGCAATTTTGGTTGTGGAATAAAGGTATCGGATGAATCCTAATTTTGCTAAGAAGATTAAGGAAGAAATTGAGAAATTGTTGGCAATTGGATTTATTAAACTAGTTAATGAGGTTACATGGTTCTGTCCTATTATAGTGGTCCCTAAAAAGAGTGGAAATCTCAGAATTTGTGTTGATTATAGAATGTTAAATGCACCAACAATTACGGATCCCTTTCCTATGCCATTTTGTGATGCCATATTGGATGTAGTAGCTGGGCACGAGATATATAGTTTTTTGGATGGATTCTCAAGTTATAATCAGATTCCTGGTACTAACGAGGATCAACACAAAATTGCATTCATTACAAAATTTCATGCTTATGTGTAGTGGGTCTCTTTAGCTAGCAAATGAACATAGATACTTATATATGTTGCCTGGAAGATGATCCATAAATCAATGGATCAAAATAGACAGGTAGGAGGTTGATCAAAAAGAAAAAACTTACTACTTTAGTTCCTACACTTGTTCAATGGTTTGAACAGTTCTCTGAGCACAGTAGAAATTGGGTTAATTCCTTTTGGGAACTGTAATTAGCTTAGTAAGCTATCGGTCATGAGTGATCTTATAAAAAAAGATGGACTACACACAGAGAAAGATGTTTAGCAAAGTATAGAATCATCCCCACATTTAGAAGCTACTAATGAAATTATGTGGGTGTGTAATAAACATTGTGATGAATCTAACATCCTTTAAATCATGGAAAATGATCAACTAGGTACTCAGAATAAGCTAGGAAAAGATCATTGTTTTGATGGAGTTCTAAGAGAGAAGCAAAATGAGAATGTAATCATCATATATGTATAAAATCATGTACAAATACAATTTCATTGGCAACAGTACTCAATGTGTGAGAGGTGAATGAGCTATGATATAAGCTCTCACTTCACAATGAATGTCCTTTAAAATGATCTCATGGGATCAACATACACGCGGTTGTTTTTTATCCTCTTCTTACAGATATTCTTGGATCCAAAGTTCGAATTCAAATTCAAACATCTACCAAAAAAGATGAATCCTAAAGTATCAGATAGATTCCATCATCATTCAACAACCAAATGATTCGTAATTTTTGAGCTTCCTAACTCCACGTGGATGTGAACCAGGTTTACAAAGATAAATGTGAAGGATTTTTACAAGAGGTTGGTCATATGAAGCCTCGCACAAGTTATGACAATAAATGAAGCATGATCTAATTAACCAAGTATGTGGGCTTGGTTTTAATTACACCAGCAAGAGGAACCTCCTCCCCCCTTCTCAACTTTTGGAGATCGTTAGATAGAGACTATGAATACACCCATGCATGACAAAGAGAGAATTATTGAGAGTGGGGGAAGAGGGAGAGAGAGCATGGAGAAACACACAGAGAGGGAGAGTGAAGGCTTGAATTTTGCAAGTTCTGATGGCACTCAATTGTTTTCTCTTGATGTGTCAGGATGGTATGTAGATATGCATTGTTCTTTTATTGATGTTCTTAAACCTTTTCATTGATGGATTTTAAGTAAGACCTATAATGGTAGAAATGTTGCTCAATAGACTATGCTGATTGATAAATTATATGATGATATGGAGTTTGCTAAAGTATTGTTGTCTAGTAGTCATCTCTTTAGAACAACGCGCACCGTGACCCACTTAAACCTAAGTTATAAGGACATGATAACATCTTTATCGATAATGATATGAAAAGATATTTGTCAAGTATGCTACTTTCGGATCTATTGTTAAGCATGTGCATCATTGCAATGATACTCATCAAGTTGATTTTCTATCAAAGTTTGTTGTGTGAGATGACACGTATAAATAATGGCATCGTTGGCATCCAACCATTGAAAGTGCTTCACGATTATATATGCTACTATTGAACGTGCACTTGGACGCTTATTTGATACTTACTTTATTGCTATTGTGCATAATGCCTGTTATTCTTTGCTCACTATTATTCATGATAAATACGGTGTCACTGAGGTAGATGTCGAGTGTATCTTCATAGGAATGAGAGAGAGAGAGAGAAAGTTGCCTCCCTCCTTTCTCTTTCAGCATGTTAGTGATCGAATGTTACTATGTTAGTCACATGTTAGTATCGAATACATGTGTAGTTATTTAAATCTATGTACATTAGGGGAAAAAATGAACCTTGCATGGGCCCTTTGAATTAAGAGCTTATTAGTTATGGACCAATGGGAAGATGGTGGTGGCCACAGTCTACACCCTTGATAACCTACACTAGTCATAGGCTTCCCTTGTTTCTTTGTGGTCAAGAGTGGTATGAATGACAAAAAACCACAAGTTCCTCTACAAAAGTGTTTTGATAGGCCTAGAGTTTCAACCAGAGCCATTAGATGAACTCAAAGATCCAAAGGATCATGTTCAATCTCAAAAAGCAAGTGCGCATAGAATTTCATCCATTGAATGGAGCAAAGATCCAAGGGTGTGTCTTGAAACTTAATACGAAATGCACCTTCATGTGTCATCCGTTGGGTTGAAAAAAAAGGAATGGTTGAGATTTATTCTTTTGAATTTTGGGTCATTTTAAATTGCATCATTTGGATCCTTTTTTGACCTAGTGGTTGTGAAGCTTTTCTATTTTAAAGCCATTTGATCAACAACCCATCAAACTGTGCAAAATCGATCCCCCTAGAAATGTGCCACACACTTTCTCTTTTTGTGACAGTCCACACCTCACCTCATTGAATGCTTCCTATTTTGAACTTTTATGAAAGGCACTCTCTCTTCAATCTTAACTACCTATGAGGATCTCATCTAATGGACAAGAATGCTGAGGACTGTGCATACTTTGGTGGAACTTTTGTCTTCTTGGATAAACATAGCAAACTCAATTGTAGCCATCCGTAAGATGTTATCCAAGGGACACAAATGATCAGGAACTGATTTGGACTGAGCACCAGCTTTAGATCAAATATTGTATTGTGAAAACCATTCTTGGTTTAATTCTAGCCTTAATCCCTGAAATATAGGGATCCTTACAAGGCCCATGCATGGTTCCCTTTTCCCCCTAATGATTAATGTGAATAAGAATCTATGTGTAAATGCATGTGCATTAATGAGTGTGAGCTAATTTTAAAGTGCATGTGCATATAATTAAGTGTGTATTGTGCATGTATACATGAATGTGTGCATGAGTATATGCATGCATATGCATGAATGAATGCATGTGTAAGTAAGACTACATGCAAGTATGTAAGGATGTTACTGATGCATGCACATGAAAGTATGTATGAAATGTGTGCATGCATGTATGAAGTGTGAGCATTCATGAATGACATGAATGTACGCATGTATTCAAGTATATATGTGTAAATGAGTATAGAGTATGTACATGCATCGAGATTATGTATGCATATGCATGATTATAGAGTGTGTGTATGCATGCATGAATGCATAAATGTGTGCATCAATGCATGCGTATGTCAGATGAATGCATGTGCAGAAGTATCCATGAATGATGTTTGTGTGTATGTGAGCATGTGCATGTGTGCATAAATGCATGGATGTTAGTAAGTGTGCATATTCATGAGAAGATGTATGCATGCATATGTGCAAATGTATGAATGTACAAGAGTGAATGAATGAAAGTGATGTGCATGTGTGTGCATGTAGGTATTAAACAAAGTATGTGCATAAGTATATGCATATATATATATATATATATATATATATATATATATATATATATATATATATATATATATATATATATATATATATATATATATATATATATATATATATATATATGTGTGTGTGTGTGTGTGTGTATGTATATATATATATATATATATATATATATATATATATATATGTGTATATATATATATATATATATATATATATATATATATATATATATATATATATATATATATATATATATGTGTGTGTGTGTGTGTGTGTGTCTGTGTAAATGTGTAAGCTCTACGAATTGAAAGTAATTCATAAAAACATGATTGTTTTTTATTTCTTATGAAAGTACTTATTTTCTTCCTAATGTCTTTGGTTTCAGCCCATCCATGATCTAATGAAAAGAAGCTTGTGATGTCTTAGCTATGGTCTGATTAGAAGAAGTTTCTAAGCACTATTCATGGAGAGGACAAAGCAGACAACATGATGATGAAGATAAACACTTATAAGAACACATGTTCTAAGAGTAACGAATATGATATAGCAAATCAAATGAAAAATTCAAGATTGATTTATGCCCTTGATTTTTTTATATGTTGTATCCCATGAATATAATCAAATGTATACAATGAACGTGATGATATTGTTAATAGTAACTCAATGATATGATAAATATTTATGATTTGTTTTGAACAAGACTTATTTGAGTTGTTCATGTTGTTGAGAAAGATGGATGGATGATCCAAGAGATTGAGTAGGTACTGCTAAAACCTGCTTTGTACTAGCCCTCTTTAGCTTCAGACTTGATTAGTAGACTCCCTTAGCTTTCCAATGACACCAAGAAATGGCCTATGTCCTTTGGAAATGATGTGTGCAATGATTGAATCAAAACAGATAACTTTGGAGGTCACAAACTCAAGAAAACCTTTTATTTTGGTCTTGACACCTGCTGAATGTTTTACTCGGTGTGACCAGCATAGTAGCAATTGATAAAATTCCTTCTAGGGGTATTCCATTAACTTAGTAAGCTACCATTTGCAAGTGGAATGATGTAAAATTACAACTATACTCAGAGAAATTGATTTAGCAAAATTAGCTATACCCCTGACTTTTTAGGACTGTAGCAGAGATAGACCAGTGAGCACCTCGACGACGATTTCTCTGAATTGGCTGAATGAAATCACTTCAATATTTGTCATCATGTAGATGAATTTGAGCTGAATCCAACAGGCTTTGAATCATTGAGTTTGGTGGAGTATTGACTGAGATATGCCCTTGACAAGTTGCCAGACTTTTGAGTAGACTAGTAGAGAACACAAAGATGAATGATGTAAATGTATCTATTGATTAACAATTGTGTACAATCCCATTGGCATGTCTAGCATTGCCAAATGGTATAGAGAGGTGTAGGCTATGATGTAGTCCTTACACACACTCAAACTCAATAGAATGAGCCTCGGGAATGGAGTGATCTACCCGCGACTTTCTCACATCCAATTTTATAGGAAATGACTTAGGATTTGAATTCAAATTCAAATCTTTGGCTTCCTATGATCAAGCATCTAAAAGTTTGGAGATATTCTCTCAATCAAGTGATCTAATTTTCCACGAATCACTTAGGTAGGTGATTACAAAAGATTCTAAGTCAAATTAGACTTTTACAATGAGGTAAAGTGGTAATAAACCACTAGCATATGTTCCTATGGTTCTTCATGCATGTGGAGTCTTCATGATGTCTTCCAAGCCAAATGTGTAGGCTTGTGATTTACACCAACAGCTCCCCCTCAAGCCAAACATTTTGGCTTAAGTCTTCATCTTCAATCTTCAAGTATATCCTGCAATCCAATCATAGATTTGAACCTGCAAAGTTTGGTCCCATCCAAAGCTTTAGTCAGCAAATCTGCACATTGCATGTTGGTTGACACATAGGTCAGCTGAATGTCCTTGCTTAGCAACTTCTCCCTCACATAATGATAATGAACTTCTATGTGTTTGGTCATGGCATGATAGATAGGATTAGCTGCAAGGTGAAGAGAACTTGTATTATCTCCAAAGATAATTGGAGGCCTAGTATATAAGCCCAATTCTATGTACGAAAGCTTAATCCAAATTGCTTCTTGAGTGGCATTAGCTAGCCCTCTATACTCTCTTTCTATAGAGGACAATGCAACAGTTGGTTGCTTCTTTGCAGACCATGAAATTGGTTTGTCACTTGCAAAAGAAATGTATCCAGAAGTGCTTCTCTTATCATCCTTGCATCCTGCCAAATCTGCATCTGAATAAACTTTTATATCAATATCTGAAGTGTAAGGAAAGTACAAACCATGGTTCTGTGTACCCTTGAGATACTTCAATATTCTCTTGGCAGCCTCTGAGTGAGGTATCCTTGGTTTATGCATGAATTGACTAAGCACACTAACTCCATATGCAATATCGATTCTAGTTAAGGTAGCATAGTTCAAGCTACCCACCATACTTTGATAACATGTAATGTCTTGGACTTCATCACCTTCATGGGCACTTAGCTTTAGGTTCACCTCCATTGGAGTGCTAGCTGCTTTAACATCCTGCAAGTGAAATTTCTTCAACATGTTCTGCACATACTTCTTGTGAGTAATGTATATCCCTAAATTAGTGTAAACTAATTCAAGTCCCAAAAAGTACTTCAATAGCCCAAGATCATTGATCTTGAACTCCTTCATTATTTGGCTTTTGATGCTTCTGATTCCATTGACATCATTACTTGTAATGATGATGTCATCAACATAGACACAGAGATAGATTACCTCTGAATTACTTCTCTTAATGAACAGAGAAGTGTCAGCCTTACTCATGACAAAACCTTGGTATTTGAGGTATGTAGTTAGCCTGTAATTCCATGCTCTAGGTGCCTGCTTCAATCCATATAAAGCCTTCTTTAATTTGCAAACATAAGTTACCTTCTTAGGGTCTTCATAGCCAGGAGGTTGTGACATATAAACCTCTTCTAAAATCCATCCATTCAAGAAAGCATTCTTGACATCCAATTGGTAGATGTTCCAATTCTTTGATGTAGCCACACTCACCAACACTCTAATTGTTGGCATCTTGGCCACAGGAGAAAATGTTTCTTCATAGTCAATGCCTTGGGTCTGTGCAAAACCCTTGGCTACCAATCTGGCCTTGTACCTGTTAATTGTGCCATCAGAATTTCTTTTCAATTTATAGATCCATCTGGATCCTATTACCTTCATGGAGTCCTTCTTGGGTACTAACTCCCATGTATCACTCTCCTTGAGTGCTTGAATCTCCTCATCCATAGCTTCCTTCCATTCTGATTTTGTGATTGCTTCTTCATATGATCCTGGTTCTTCATTTAGCAAATCCTTTGCAAGATAAATTGAATGTTTAGTAACAAGAGATGTATCATACCCATATCTGATAGGTTTTTTGCTTTCTCTTTGAGACCTTCTGATTGATTGAGTTGAAGATTCTGGTATGTCCTCAAGCTTCTTCATCTTCATTTTGCCTTTGGACTTCCATGCCTTGAACTCTTCAAGGTTGATTGTATCTTCATCATCTGAACTTGACTCTCCATCCTGAGTAGGTTCCTCCTTTGTAAGTTTTGGAAATTCTTCTTCCAAATCATAGGGTAGTTTGACCTTTCTGTATTCATTCCAATACCAAGAATCATTCTCATCAAAGATCACATCTCTTCTTACCATAAATCCCTTATTGGTAGGGTTATAAAACCTGTAACCTTTTTTATTTAAATCATATCCAATGAAAATACATTTTTCAGCCTTTGGATCTAGCTTTCCTCTTACCTGTGAAGGAATGTGTACATATGCTACACATCCAAAAATTTTGCAGTGATCCAATGATGGTCTCTTACCATGCCATGCTTCATATGGTGTCATACCATCAAGTGACTTTGATGGTAACCTGTTTATGAGATAGGTGGCAGTAGAAACACTCTCTGCCCATAGATAGTTAGGTAATTTCCTCTCATTAAGCATAGATCTAGCTGTCTCAACAATTAACCAATTTCTTCTTTCAGCTACCCCATTCTGTTCAGGAGAGTACCTTGTGGTTATTTCCCTTTTGATGCCTCTGTCCTGCAAGAAGTCCTCAAATTCATTGGAGAAGTACTCACCTCCTCCATCTGACCTTAGCCTCTTCAAATTCCTTCCTCTCTGATTTTCAACTAATGCAAGATATTTCTTAAAACAATTAAATACCTCATCCTTGTGCTTCATAAAGTATAATACAGTCCATCTGCTATAGTCATCAATAAGAGACACATAGTACCTTGAACCTGAGACTGAGGGGTCTTTGCTAGGTCCCCAAACATCTGTGTGTACCAGCTCTAGGTAGTCTTCATGCATATATCCTTTCCTTGAGAAGGGTAACCTGTGAGACTTACCAAATTGACAAGCACCACACTTGTAAATCATATGTTGCTTGGATACATTAGGTATCCCAAGCACACATTGGTCCCTGCACATTTGCTTCAAGGTCCTTTCTCCTATGTGCCCTAATCTCTTGTGCCAAATCTCAAGCTTTGAAAGTGTTTGATCTTTATAACTGTATAATGCAATGTTCTTTGTATCTTCCAACTCAAAAGTGAAAAGTCTACCTGATTTTTCTCCTTTAGCTATCCTTTTGAATCCATGTCTTAGGTCCTCCACAAATGCTCCATACTGATTGAATCTGACCTGCAACCCTTTCTCTACAATCTGACCAACACTCATTAAGTTCTTTGTAATTGTACGTACATAAAGTACTCTGCTCAAGAAATTCTGATTACCATCACAAGTTTTCACATTTCCAACTTTAACTACAGAATGCTTTGTATCATCACCTGTTTGGACTTGGTGTTTACCTTTTGGTTCCTCAAGATCAGAGAGTAGTGCCACATTACCAGCCACATAATTTGAACACCCTGAATGAATATAAAATAAGTGATCATCATTTGTACCTGACTTTGAAGTCATGTTCATGATCAAGAGAGAGTCATCCTGCTCCTCTGTGTAGTTGTTATAGTCCTTTCTGTTTCTGAATCCTCCTTGGTAGTTGCCATTGTAATTGTTGTTGTAGTTGTTGTTGTAATTGTTGTTGTGGCCTTGGTGATGGTTGAACCTTCCTCTAGACTGTGAGTATCCACCTCTTTGATAGCCTCTTCCTCTCTGATTTTTGTAATTCCTGTAACACTCATCTGTGGTGTGATTTGATAAACCACAACTGTTACATGGTGATGAGTTATAGGGTCTCCCCCTACCTTGCTTACCTCCTCTGCCCCTACCTCTTGAAAATCTATCTCTCCCTGCATAGTTGGTTTGGGAGGTAGAGCCTTCATCTTCCACCTTCTTACTCTTGCCTTTATCCTTAGATTTCTTATCAGTGTATAGGGCAGAAGAGTTGTTACCTTTGGTAGTATCTCCACTCTTGGTAAGCTTTGCTTCATGTGTAAATAGTTGACCCATGAGAGTTGTAAGATATGGAGTGTGCATGTCCATGTAGAGATCCATTGCAGTGGTGAAGCTTTCCCACTTGTCATCAGCCTTGATCCCATTAATTACTTGCCTTACAATTTGTTCCTCTTCAATCTCTTCTCCTATGCTTGCTAACTGATCTGCAACATCTTTGATCTTGGTCACAAATTCTGAAACAGCTTGCTTAGGTTGCTTCCTTAGTGTTGTGAATTCAATCCACAACTGATTTTTCCTAGCCCTTGTATTGGAAGAAAAATATGATGACAAGGTTTCCCAAGTCTCTTGGGAAGTCTTACAATTTCTGATATGAGGTAAAAGAAAGTCAGATATAGAGTTGAGTAAATAAGACCTTGCCAATACATCCCTTGCATACCATGTGTTGAGTTTTTCTTGTTCCTCCTTGGTTGGCAAACCTCTTTCTTTGAATGAGGGCAATTCCTCATCTCCTGAGATGTATCCATAGAGACTCCTTCCTTGTAAGTAGGTCTTCATCCTTAGACACCAAGCTTGATAGTTTTTCCTATCCAATTTGTCAATAACTGAAGGAAAAACATCTCCCATTTTACCTTAGTTGCTCTGATACCATTGTTGGGAAAGATGGATGGATGATCCAAGAGATTGAGTAGGTACTGCTAAAACCTGCTTTCTACCAGCCCTCTTTAGCTTCAGACTTGATTAGTAGACTCCCTTAGCTTTCCAATGACACGGAGAAATGGCCTATGTCCTTTGGAAATGATGTGTGCAATGATTGAATCAAAACAGATAACTTTGGAGGTCACAAACTCAAGAAAACCTTCTATTTTGGTCTTGACACCTGCTCAATGTTTTACTCAGTGTGACCAGCACAGTAGCAATTGATAAAATTCCTTCTAGGGGTATTCAATTAACTTAGTAAGCTACCATTTGCAAGTGGAATGATGTAAACTGACATACTATACTCAAAGAAATTGATTTAGCAAAATTAGCTATACCCCCGACTTTTTAGGACTGTAGCGGAGATAGACTAGTGAGCACCTCGACGACGATTTCTCTGAATTGGCTGAATGCAATCACTTCAAACTTTTGTCTGCATGTAGATGACTTTGCGCTGAATCCAACAAGCTTTGAATCACTGAATTTGGTGGAGTATTGACGGAGATATGCCCTTGACAAGTTGACAGACTTTTGAGTAGACTAGCAGAGAACACAAAGATGAATGATGTAAATGTATCTATTGATTAACAATTGTGTACAATCCCATTGGCATGTCTAGCATTGCCAAATGGTATAGAGAGGTGTAGGCTATGATGTAGTCCTTACACACACTCAAACTCAACAGAATGAGCCTCGGGAATGGAGTGATCTACCCGCGACTTTTTCACATCTAATTGTATAGGAAATGACTTAGGATTTGAATTCAAATTCAAATCTTTGGCTTCCTATGATCAAGCATCTAAACGTTTGGAGATATTCTCTCATTCAAGTGATCTACTTTTCCACAAATCACTTAGGTAGGTGATTACAAAAGATTCTAAGTCAAATTAGACTTTTACAATGCGGTAAAGTGGTAATAAACCACTAGCATATGTTCCTATGGTTCTTCATGCATGTGGAGTCTTCATGATGTCTTCCAAGCTAAATGTGTAGGCTTGTGATTTACACCAACACATGTAAGTGCTCTAACCTCTCCATCTTGCAGCTATGATTATGAAAGTTGTTTGAGTTTTTTCTTATGTCAATTGTGCTTTAGAACTTGTGATCCACAAAGTTTTTGATCTAAAGCATCATGTGTTTTTGATCGTCTGAAGTGCCCACAAAAACCCTGCATGTGCCATCTACTTGATAGTTGACCTCATCCACCAACCCAGTCGTTCCCATTGAGAGTGATCTTGTTCTCTAGTCTTAGTTTCATTCGATTTTTCTTATGAAATTATAGAACCTTGATTGGGCCTCTCTGAAGGTTCTCTACAGGTTCCCAAGTGCAATCACTGATGTCACATCCTTTCTAATGAACAAGGTACTCTAATATTCCTCTAGATATTCTTTAATCTAGCACATGCTTGACTTTGAGTTCATCATGATAATCAATATTCATAGGTGTTGAAGGTCTGGGTCTTTCCCCACTCAATGTTGAAATTTGATATGGTTCCATCATGGATACATGCAAAAGTCGATGAACTCTCCTGGTACTCAGTAAATGGAGCTTTAAAGTGACTAGATTAATCTTGGCCAAGATGGTGAATGGACCAAAACTCTAATGTTCTAGCTTTGCAAAATGCCTTGAAATTTACAAATTATTTTCGAGTAACCACACTTTATCCCCAATGAGATAGGATGGATTTTGAACATGATGATGATTTGCATAATACTTTTATTATTACTAAGCTCTATAGATCTCTTCCTTTGGTTCTTTGTGAGTATTCATGAGGTACTGGACCTTATTTCTGGTAATTGGTTTCTTGACATGATTTGAGATTTTTATCTCCATCCTTGGGTGTTGTCCATAATTTGCAAACAATGGATTCTACTTGTAGTTGTATGAACATTGTTGTTATAGGCAAAATATGCAAAGGATAAAGCCTTAAACAAATCTTTTGGATGATAGTTGATGGTGCAATGGAGATATTGTTCTAGGACTCACCCTAGGAGATTGCAAAGCCTGTTCCAAAAGCTAGATTTGAAGTGTGGTTCTCGATCATGTCAATATCATCAAGAAATCCATGAAGTCTAAAGATGTGTTTGAGAATAATTCTAGTTCTGTTTGCATCCTTGATTGTCTTGATAGTTTAAATGATGTGATCCATCTTTGTAAATCTATCCACTGTAACAATAATAGAATTATACTTATCTTACCTTGGTAGATGTGTGATGAAATTCATAGATAATGAAGACCATGGCATTTTTGAAATAGATAAAAGCTACAAGAGGCCATGAGAATTTATGTCATGGTACCTTAGATCTATTGCAAGTGTCAGAGGTTCGGATATATTCTTTGACTTCCTTCTTAATTTGAGGCCACCAAACATCCCTTTATATAAGCTTTTTTGTCTAATTCACTCTAGAATGTCATGCTACAATGTTATCATGACATTTTTGTACCTAGATCCTAGGCTTTTCACGAGGGATGTATAGTAGGTTCTTATAGAACAGAAACTCATTTACTTCATCAAATTTCCATTCTTGAATTTTTTTCTTGACATTACAAAAGAATTCGTCATATGATAGAGTCTCACAAATCAAATGGGACAACGCTAAATCTTCTTGATGGATTCAAGAGATGGCTACTAACTTGAGATATTCAAGCTTGAATAACACACTTTCTTATTGATCAAAGGTCTCTTCACATTTCTTTGGTGCAAGGTATGATCTTCTTGACAAGGCATCTAACTCACATTGTTGGTGTCCTAGATGATACACAATGAAATATTCAAACCTTGATAGAAAGTTACTCCATCCTGCTTGCCTTCTATTGATCATGCGGGTGGTCATAAAGTATTCTAAATTGTTAGGATCTATGTACAAGGTAATGTTATGAGTTGATCCTTCTAGATGGTGATGCTAGATATCAAAGGCATCCACTATCCCAAGAGGATTTTTTTCATGGATTTCATAATTAATATATGGAGGAGATAATTTCCTTGAATGATATGCAACTAGAAGTAGGCGTCCACCATCCCCATGCAGGGATATGATCACCGCAAAGGCAAAGCCAGATGCATTTGTCTTTAGGAAAAAATGCTTCATAAAATCCGGGTGAACTAGAATTGGAGCAGTAGTAAATGATGATTTCAAGGTCCAAAAGGATTTCTCTGCATCTTTGTTCCATGATAATTTTGTTTTTCCTATAAGCTTGATAAGAGGTGTCACTATGTTAGAGTGATCTTTTATGAATATTCTTTAGAAATTCGCAAACCCTACAAAACATTCTACATCTTGAACACATGAAGGTGGCTTCCAATCAAAGATTGTCTCAATCTTCTTAGGGTCCATGTTGATTCCCTTCTCTGATACAATGTATCCTAAAAACTCCACTTCTTTCTAATGGAAATAGCACTTTTTTAGCTTTTCATATAAACCTTCTTCTCTTAGTTTTTCTAGGACTATCCTTGTAAGTATATGATCAATGTCTACCCCTCATGATTGTATGCACATTTTGTAAGGCCCCCATTATGAGGAGAAGCCAAGCATGCATTACCCATTTGATGGGGATACCAACTTGCATGTTGGATGAAGGTCATATTGGACCATGTAAGGTATTGTAAGGAAAGGGAGTTACCAGGGTCCCCAATTGTGGGGTCTCAAGCAGCGGTGAGCTGGCCCGGCTGGGGGGTCCAAGGGGGCCGATGGTAAAGGGAATATTCCATGGAATATTCCTTGTCAGAGTCAGAAATCATTTATATTTGTTAGGTCGGCTCAATTGGTCTACGCCGTGTATGGCAATTACGTGGGCGGTGGCCGCCCACACTCTACTGCCCATGTATAGCCGTCCATGGAAGGCCATCCAGGATCCTATATATACATGACTTCTGCACTACCTGAGATATCGAATTGAGCCAGCATACCTCTACCTTGTATCTCCCTATCTAGAGTTGTCTAGATCACCATTTAAGCTCTACCTTGAGAGCGCACGGGTGGACAACGCCATCATCTTTGTACTTGCTGCTAGTAGAAAATTGATGCGATTCTCCTATATCTGTTATCTTCTCTGCTATTGCTCCTATATTATTTTGCGTAACTATTGTCTTACATGGTATCAGAGTCGTAAGGTTCGAATAGCTTGAGAAGTTTCATTATTTTAGCCTACTAGCAGACTAGAATATCAGTAGATTATTTGAGTGATTACATGATGGTTTCATCATCGAACACTGGTCTTGGTGCTTCAGCTAATGTTAATGCTGCACCTACTCGAATTCACCCACCTGCATTCGTTGAAGGGAAGCTGGATGGAACCAACTATACACTATGGAAGTTCAAAATTTCTATAATTTTGGACTCCTATGAATTACTTGCCACTGTCATCGGACCGATGGGATTGGATCCAAAGCCTATACCAGTTGAAGATCTAGCAAATTCAAGATAAATGATTCAGCGAGATCCTGATCTTCTACGAGCTTGGAAGAGGCGGAATGCTGATGCATTATGTGCAATTGTCACTAGTGTAAGTGATTCTGTGCTTACTTTAGTTCAATATACTACTAAAGCACATGAGGCTTGGGGCATATTGGCTCGTCAATATGAGACCAATAACCACACTAGGATACAGAATTTAGAGAATCAGTTGGCAAATGAAAAGCATTCTGATTCTGAAAGGCTGAAGATTTTCTCAAACGGATAAAACATCTTCAAGATCAATTGGTTGCAGTTGGTGTTGTTATAACACCAGAAGAGCTGGCTCGAAGATGTGTACGTGTTCTTCCAACAAAGTATGATGGATTATTAACAGCCCTTAACACTCAGGTAAGACCAACTCCCCTCACATTTGAAGAGTTTTGTGCTATGCTTTTAGAAGAAGAGATGCAGTTGAGGAACCAGCAAAGTACAAGTGACGCTGCAAAAGGTAAAGGCTCTTCTGATGTATCAAAGAAGAAGCCAAAGAAGAAAAAGTTCACAGGAAGTTGCTTCTATTGCGAAAAGAAAGGCCATGCCATCAAGGATTGCAGAAAGAAGCAAGCTGATGACCGGAATGGGACTGTAAAATCATCGTGGAAGAACAAAGAGTCTGCAAGCAACACATAGCTGGAACTTTGGGTAGCTATTAAAGAGGTATGTTCATCTGCTCAAGCTCGTGTTGATGAACCATGGATTTTCGATAGTGGAGCTTCTTGCCATATGACCAGTAAAAAGGATCGGTATAGTTCCCTAGTGCCTCTACGGGAATCCATCAATGTAGTGGTGGGAAATGACTCCAAGTGTCCAGCCGAAGGAACTGGAACCATCTCTTTTATCACTTCTCTAGGTGTTGAGAAAAAGTTATCCGATGTTCTCTATGTACCTACACTTAAAAGAAATTTGTTGTTAGTTTTTGCAATAACAGATCGTGGACTCGAAGTTCACTTCCATAAGAGTGGTGCAGAAATCATGGATTCATCAGGTAATGTTGAAGGTAAAGGCATACGACGGCATAACTTATATGAGTTAAGTGCTTTAACTGCTACTGAAGATAAAGACGTAAGCGGGTTATGGCACCAACAGTTTGGGCATCTCAGATTTGCAGTTTTGAAGGAGATGCAAAGAACACGGATGGTTGCTCATTTGCCTGCATATTTAGAGTTGCAAAAACCTTGTGAAGATTGTACGATGGGCAAGCAACAACGAAAGGCGTTTCCAAGAGAGACCAGCAATCGATCTCAAGCTCCTCTAGAGTTGGTACATGCTGACCTCTGTGGTAAAATGGCTACACGTGCTTTAGGAGGATCTTTCTACTTTTTGCTGTTAGTCGACGATTATGGTTGAAAGATGTGGGTTTATTTCATTCGAGAGAAGGCTGATGCTTTTGAAAAATTTAAAATGTGGCATAAGTATGTGGAAAATGAATCAGGAAGGAAATTGAAGAAATTCAGAACAGATAGAGGAGGTGAATTCTTGTCAACAGAATTCAACAATTACTATAAGGAGCATGGTGTGAAAATGCAACTTAGCACAACTCATACACCTCAACAAAATGGCGTTGTTGAGCGTAGGAATAGGACAGTAGTTGAAATGGCTCGTTGTATGTTAAAGGCTCAAGACATGCCTGATTCATTCTGGGCAGAAGCAGTCAATAAAGCAGTCTACATCCTGAATCGAAGCTACACAAAAGCACTCAAAGGGATGACTCCTCAAGAAGCATATTCTGGTAAAAAGCCTTCAGTTTTGCATTTCATAATTTTTGGTTGTTTCTTTTATGCACATATTCTTGATTCAACAAGGTCAAAGTTGGATTCCAACAAAAAGTGTGTCTTCCTAGGATATAGTGAAGAGTCTAAAGCATACAGGTTGTGGGATCCTGAGGCAAGGAAGATTTTTATCAGTCGAGATGTGGTGTTTGATGAACGACCACACTTAGTAGAAGATAAAGGTAAATCTACTATCTCATCAAACGGAGAAATACCTCACCTTGTGCCTATCAAAAGATAGGTTAAAGTTGAGGAGGAGGAAACATCTGATGGAGAAATTTCCTAAATAAAAAGCCAACCAGTTGTAGCTGCACAGCGTAAGCCACTACTGAAGTGGGCACAACAGCTCTTTGATGATCACAATCGACATGTAGATGTACCAGAATCATCCTCAGATGGATTACGAAGATTAAAGAGAATAGAGGAGCAAAGAAGAGCCTTAGAACACATTGTTAACATGGCTCTAATGGCAGATATCATGGGCTCGATAAAGGAACCTACCACCATTCAAGAGACCCTTGATGATCCACGTTGGAGAGTGGCAATGCAGTCTGAGTATGATAGTATACTCAAAAATGATACATGGGATCTAGTCAACTTGTCGCCAAAGAAGAAGGTAATATAAGGTACTAAATGGATTTAGAAAGCTAAGTATAAAGTAGATGGAACATTAGAAAAGTATAAGGCAAGATAAGTTGGAGAGGGTTCTTCACAGATCGAAGGATTTGATGTTCAAGAAACTTTTGCACCAACAGCATGCATGACAACTATTCGGACGGTACTTGCAGTAGTTGCACAAAAGTCCTGGCCTATTTTCCAAATGGATGTCAAATCTGCATTTTTGAATGATCACCTCAAGGAGGAGGTATATGTATCTCAACCACCAGGTTTTGAGGTGCCCAATTCAGAAAATAAAGTTTGCAGGTTGAAGAAAGCTTTGTATGGACTTAAGCAAGCTCCACCGGCTTGTTACCAACAGATAGATATTTTTTTCAAAAATATGGGTTTTGAGAGAAGTACTTTTGATGCTAGCTTGTATGTAACGAAAAGGGATAGCAAGCTAGTTGTTGTCATTGTATATGTAGATGATTTGATCATTACAGTAGATCATCAAGAACTCATCAATCAAACTCGAATCATCTTGGGAACTGAGTTTGAAATGACAGACTTAGGTCTACTCCATTTTTGTCTGGGAATTGAAGTATGGCATAGGAAGGATGGCATTTTCATCTCACAACAAAAATATGCCAAAGAAATTCTCAAGGCATTTGGAATGATGGACTGCAAACCAACTAGCACACCTATGGAGGTAAATCATAAGCTATCTATGGATGATAACATGCCTGATGTAGATGCTAAGAAGTATAGGAAGCTCATTGGAAGTCTTATTTTTCTGTGCAACACTAGACCAAACATTTGCTATGTTGTTGGAGTGTTAAGCAGGTTTTCCAACAAACTTAAGGAGAGTCACTGGAATGCGAATTCTAAGGTACATTGCAGGAACCTTGGATTTTGGTATTTTGTATACCATAGGTGATACACTTCAAGGATATTGTGATTCTGATTGGGCTGGAGATTGTGATTCTAGAAAATCAGTTTTTGGATATTGTTTCTCACTTGGTTCAAGAATATTTTCTTGGGTAAGTAGGAAGCAACCAACTCTCGCACTCTCCTCCACTGAAGTAGAGTACAAAGCACCTTGTTTTGCTTCTTGTGAGGTAGTCTGGTTAAGGAGAATTCTTGCAGATTTAGGCTTTCCATCAAATATGGCGACTGTACTCAAGTGTGATAATCAAAGTTCTATGGCTATTGCAAAGAATCCAGTATTTCATGCTCGCACCAAGCGCATAGAAGTACAGTACCATTACATTCGTGAGCTAATTGAAGATGAAATTGTGGAGCTAGAATATTGCCCAACAGAGGCAAAATGTGCTGAAATATTCACTAATGCACTTGGAAGAGAGTAGCTCAACAGGCATCTTCAAGAGATGGGCATAGGACCGAGATCTACTTGATTTATCATCGGTAAACATTGAGGGGGGTGTTAGTATATGATCAATGTCTACCCCTCATGATTGTATGCACATTTTGTAAGGCCCCCATTATGAGGAGAAGCCAAGCGTGCATTACCCATTTGATGGGGATCCCAACTTGCATGTTGGATGAAGGTCATATTGGACCATGTAAGGTATTTTAAGGAAAGGGAGTTACTAGGGTCCCCAATTGTGGGGTCCGGGGCAGCGGTGAGCAGCCCCGGCTGGGGGGTCCATGGAATATTCCCTATCGGAGTCAAAAATCATTTATATTTGTTAGGTCGATTCAACTGGTCTAAGCTATGTATGGAAATTACGCAGGCAGTGGCCACCCACGCTCTACTGCCCATGTATAGCCATCCACGGAAGGCCATCCATGATCCTATATATACATGACTTCAGCACTACCTGAGATATCGAGTTGAGCCATCATACCTCTACCTTGTATCTCCCTATCTATAGTTGTCTAGATCACCATTTAAGCTCTACCTTGAGAGCGCACGGGTGGACAACGCCATCATCTTTGTACTTGCTACTAGTAGAAAATTGTTGAGATTCTCCCATATCTCTTATCTTCTCTGCTATTGCTCCTCTGTTATATTGCATAACTATTGTCTTACAATCCTTACATGAAATTCTTGATCCTCTTGATTTTTGGAGAATATCAAGACATAATCACAGTATATTACCACAAAATCATCTAAATACTATTGAAAAATACCATGCATTATATGGTAGAAGAAGACTAGAGCATTTGTTAGAGTCAATGGTATAAATACATATTCAGAACGATGTCCTCCATCCGTCTCCTTCACTAATCCAAAAAAGATTGTAAGGTCCTCAAAGGTCAATCTTTGTGAGGAATTTCGCTTTTCCAAGGTGTTCCAAGAGCGCTCATATGAGTGGTCGAGGGTTTCTATCCCTTATGGTGAATTTATTCAACACATGATTGTCTATACACAATTAGAGAGTCATGCTTCTTCTTTACAAATAGAATAGGTTTTGCTACTAGATACTTTAAGTGTTTGATGAACCGCTTGCCTAGATTCTTATGAGTATTCTTGTTAATTTTGTAAGATCCTCTAGGAATAGTTTGTAGATCAGTCCAAGGCATGGTCGTGCTCCCTCTTGAAGTCATATGACACAATAATAAGGTCTTTGCTCTAGGAGGATATGTGCATTCTTCTTTTCAAAAACATCTTCAAAGCCTTGGTGCTTATTGCATAGTTTCATTGGATAATATTCCTTGAATTCTTGATCTGGTATAGTATAGATTATATTTGTCCGATCTTTCCTTATTGCATGTATGAATGCTTTAGATCCTACATATGTTGGGTTCTTTTAGATATATGAACAAATGATTTTATTCTTCTCCCAATTAATGTTTGGATATGTTTCTTTAGCCACAACATTCCAATGATATCAAAATTGATTGGACTTGATAATACATTAAAATATATGCAAGAAACATGATCACCAGGGTGTACTCTTAATGGTGTGGTTTCCTTGGTAATACTCCTAGATACTAGAGGTTTTCCATCCACCACTTTGGGTAGTACTAGTTTGTTCCTCTAAAGTACTTGAATCCTATCTTTCTTAACGAATCCTTCATTCACGAAATGTGTGGAGGCTTGTGAATTGATTATGTTTGTTTAGGTTGGATCAACTTGATCAGGGAAACACATTTTTCTATGGGTGTTGCTAGAATTATGAGAGCCTTTCTTACAACATGGTCTAGCTATACGGTCTCCTTTCCAACCAGGCTTCCTTCTTTCTCTACTCTACAAGAGTGACTATGACTCTAGAGATTGTTCTCTTGTTGGGAAAATTAATTGCAAGTTGATCATGGTCTCCAAAATAGAGGTATAGCTTATTATCTCTCCTTCTTTGTTTCTCTTGTGAGATTAGAGGTTGGAACCTAATTACATCTATCTACATAGGTTCAAGCATGGTTTCTAGGAGTGGGCTGGAAGGGTTTCCATTGGCAAATCCTTCCTTTTATGTGTTTTTCTTGTTTCCCTTCAAAAAGGAAATGATCACATTAAATGGATTAGGTGATATATTCATTCAATGTCTTAGCCTCTAGCATTGTGAGGAGAAGGTCCTTCACATGATCTCTTCAAATCCATCTAAAATGTCTTATTAAAAGAGCTTCATGCCATGTGAGATCACATATCAAATGCCTAAGTTATGATGCATTAGGTAGAGGTAGGGTGGCTATGTTGATGTAGCTTTTGTAGTTTTGTTTCTGGTAGTCAGCTCATGTCTGCCTATCCAAAGCGATCTCAAAGAAACCCCTCTTAACTATGAGGTACTACCATGTCCATGTCCTAGATTGGGGCAAACCATGATAACACGACCACAAACTAGGGTTCTAATAAAGCTAACCTTGGATGCATCATTAAGGTTTTTATAAGGCTGGATGCGGATGTATAGTTTGACTTGTGGTAGGAACTCATGGAGCTTCATGAGATCACCATCAAACATTTTTGGCATGCAAATATTGGGTTCTTTCATGAAGGATGAAGTAGGATGTTGGTTCAATCAAATGCTTCATTGCGTTTCTTGAAGATTCATGATTTGTTCTTGTAATTCTTGGATGAGTGCACCTATATGCATGGGATGTCCCATCTCGACTTCTCTTTGTCAATGAGTTAGGTCATGAAATTGTTGCATTTGGTCCTCCACTTGTTTTTCAAGACTCTAAACTGATGCAAAAATCTATTCATAAGTGTTCTCTATGATGTCCCGTCTTGGATGAAGTTAGTCTTGCCAAAATGTCAGAGAATCACTACATTGTGCTCTTTGACTACACTAGAAAAGATTTCAGAAATGTCCTTTTGATTACAAGAACATCCACATAGGAAAAAAAATACAAGAATATGTAACTCATACAGCATATCCCACAACCCGAGATTGATATGGATAACTAGGCTAGAGATGATACAAGAGATCCCACAACACGAGACTTTTCAAGGAAGAGTTGATGATCTCAAACCTTAGAGACCTAAGGCATATTAATGATATAGATTTCATATACAAAGACAATGGAATCTCCCATAAAAAGGAAATACATATTGGATGTGCTAAAGTTTTATGTACTTACATGTTGCAAACAATTGAGTAGTCTAACGGAACTGAATATGACATTGACTTCAATTAAAGATAAGAAAAAAGATGCATTGTTATACAAATCTATGTTGATGTGTAAAACACCACAAGAAATGAATTAATGTGACACTAGAACACCTCTATGGTCACCATTAACTGATTGCCACTCCAAACTTTGAGAAATGATAGCCAAAACCAAGAACTTTACTTCTTCAGATTTTTCCAATCATTGAAATGACATACCTTCAGTATTTTGTTAATCTCGCTTAGCTCAAATACTATTTCTCCAAGATCTTTTGATGGACAAAACTAGAAGAGTAGAGATTTCCAAGAAGCATCTCTAGAACGCAAGAAATAGCCTTCACAAGATGACCCTATATGACTGCCAAAAGTGGAATTTTTGCCTATTTTAGTAAATGTGAGTGTCTAAAAATAAAAATTTGATGCCTAGCATCGACTTGCAACCAAAAGTCGATGCCAAGCATCGACTTCTTGCTTTTTCAGCCACTTTTTTGTTCCTGAAATAGGCGCGTTTAACCACAAGATATGAATGAAGCACTTTTATGCTAGAAGTCGATGTCAGGCATCGACTTTATGCTAAAACTCGATGCCAGGCATCGAGTTGCTCCACAAAAATCATCTTTTCAAGAAGATTTAGCAGAAGTTAGAACTCAGAGAATAAAACACAGACTTATCAGCACAAACTCGATGCCAGGCATCGAGTTTCTTGGAAAAGTTAAACTTTTGAAATCATTGTTGATATATTATTTAGGTAGTGATGTGTGTGAACACACTAGGACCGCCGGGGCACTTTTTTCCCTCTTTAGGAGGTTTTTTTCCCTCGGCTTGTATATACGCCTATTGCCCTAATGGGCTACTTATCTTTGTACATTCTCTAGTAATACATTCAGTAGTGTGTGTTTGTGCTCCGAGCTTTTTCTTCTTCCTTATGCTGTTTGCGTGCTCCTGCAGACGTCTAACTCCAACAATTGGTATCAGAGTAGGTCGTCGCTTCATCTAGGGCGCCTCGACACTCCTCCGTTTGTAGTCTCAAAATCGGACGAATTTTGGTGAGCATACTCAGCGTGTTTTCGAGATCAAAACAACTTTGCTGCGTGGTGCCAAAATCGCGATCTGAGCTCGTTTCGGCCTCCGAACACACTATCGCAGCGCTTGTGTAGGCTATTTCGTCTTTTTGTGCCAAAGGTATATACCAGTTTCTGTTCGCCAGTTTAAGCGTCTCAAAGTCTTCTACAGGTCTAGCAGAACTCGTTAGGGCAGTTCTGTTCAACTTTTTGAGATACAGTCAATTTCTTGCATCAAGGTATTTTAGTCATCGGCCATGGCTGAAAGCAGTGATGTATTCCGTATGTTGGCTGTTGAGGATAAGTTGGATGGTACCAACTACCCATTATGGGCTTATATGATGCGACATAATTTGGTTGCAAAAGGATTGTGGAACATTGTGCAGGGTGTTGAAAGACATCCTGTTATACCTGTAACGACAGGTACTACAAATACAGGTGCTAGAGCTGATGAAGATGATGTCGAAGATGATATTCCGCATATTCCTGTTCGTGCTGCTGTTTCTGTTGCACCTACTGCATAGCAAATTTTTTGGGATGGCAGAGATGCCCAGGCATATGCATTGATAGCTTTGTCTGTCAAACGTGCCATTATTCCTTATATTCGCTCTTGTAGAACAGCTAGGGATGCTTGGGATACACTTACCATATTGTGCCAAGCTAGGAATGAGGCTCGTGTTGCTTACCTCTGAAAACAGTTGGAGAGTGAGCACATGAATGAAGGTGATTCTATGTACAGTTTCCTAATGAAGATCAAAGATTTGAAGGAACAATTGATTTCTGCTGATGAGGTTATACTAGATAGCTCACTTGTGCAGACCGTTGTGAAAAGTCTTCCTGATTCATATCAGAGTTTTGCTTCTACTGTTTGGTTGATGATGAAAGGCAATCCGAATGCCTTATCATTTGAGGAGTTAGTCTCTGTTCTGTTGTAGGAAGATCAGTCCAGGCAAAACAGGTCCATTATGCGTGTTGCAGATCAAGATTTCTTGGCTAGTTAGAAGGGCAAAGGAAAATGGAGCTCTTCTACTAGTAAGCAGAAATCTGCAAATGCTGCACATTCGAAGAACCAGGATAAAGATGAGAAGAAATCACAAAAGTAGAAATTATTTATCAAGTACTGTAAAGGGAATGATCATATCATAAAGAACTGTCCAAAATTGGCTACCAAAGAGGCAAAGAAAAAGGAGGCTGGAATGGTTGTTGCAGAAGCCTCTACACCAAAAACAGAGTCTGCTAATCTTGTGCAGGAAGAAGAATGGGCGTTTACTACTGTTTGCAGTTTTGACCCATCTTCTCATGATCAGTGCATGTCTACAGTGGACTCAGGTGTTTGGTACTTTGACAGTGGGGCGACCAAACATATTACCTCGCAACAGTTTCTTCTCTTCACTCGAGCCTGCCCCTACAGGGAATACTATCACATGCGCCAACAACTCCTCTTATCCTGTTATGGGAGTTGGTAAGCTCATTCTGACTACTACGGATGGTAGTTCTTGTTGGAACATCAAGCTTACACTATGCTTGAGGTGGATTTGATCTACATCAAAGGCTATCGCGTCCAAAGAATATCCGTTGGAGAGTTCTTTTTCATATACTCATTTATTGTATTTTTTTGAGAAATTTTTTATGGCTCATTTACCGTTGTAAAAGCCTTGAGCTTGACACATGTAAAGGTAGAAATATAGAGCCAAAATCCCACGAAATTTTGGTGGTTGAAGTTGCATTCAATCAAGCAAATCAAGTCACCTAAAAGTAGATCAATCAAGATCTTCACTTTTCCTAGATTATAGGGAAGTGAATTGATTCCCTCCAACAACCATTCCCACCTTCATTTGAATTCAAATTCAATTTGTAAAAGTCATGGAACACTCCTAGAGGCTATATAAGGAGTTGAAATCACTTGTAAATTACATGGAAGCAATATACATACACTTGTGACCATCATTGTCTTGCTCCTTCAATTTTCTGCATCATCTTCTTCGCCAACAGTAATCTTGCAGAGGCTGCTGCTCTCTCCTCAGAGCTCCAAATTGAGTGCAAGAGGACTCATTGGAAAGGTATTAGTGTTTAGTTTATGCCTGTAAATTTTCAAAGCATTTGATTCAGCAGATTTGGAGAAATCTCAGTGTTTCTGCCTCGGGGTCAATCTCTGCATATTCCTGAAAAATAGGAAGTACCACCGGTGAATGTCGCATTCATTCCTATAGCACATTTTGCTTATTCCTTATACTTTTGTGCATTCCATACACTCAACCCTATGTGTATCACTCCCATAAAAGGAGTTTTTCTAATTGTAATCACGCTGGTCGCTATGGGCATTTGAAGTTCATTGTCTCTTCCATAGATAGTAAGTTTTTTGAGCTAGTCGACCCGCAAACCTATCTGTTTTGTATCGACTCATTCTCCTTGATGCTCCAAGGTACATAGTGTGTTTCTTTGCACTTATAGCATGCCTATAAGGTCTATTTGAGTCTCCAAAAGCTCAAGGGCTGGTCTTGTGCCGGTTGGCTTGACCAAACTTCATCGCTTCGAAACGCACTTTTCTACCTTCGACAAGCTTCTCCAAGTTCTTTCAGTGGTATCAGAGCTAGTTCAAGATGGGTGACGGATTTCCTCAATGATCGAGAAGCTTGATTGACACAACTACACGGCTTGGCAAATCAGAATGGAGGCCTATTTGCAAGGTAGAAATCTTTATGGAATTATAGCAGGTGATGAAGTTATGTCTATTCCAAGATCCAAAGGAGGACCTACACAAGAGGAGACAGATAAGCTCACACTTTGGTGCGCAAGGGATGCTCAAGCAAGGTCGTACATACTAAACTCTATCTCTGACTTTCTATTACCACATATTAGAGGATGCAAGACATCTCAAGAGACTTGGGATGCCCTCGAGACTTTCTTTTCTGCTAGTACCAAAGCAAGAAAGAATCATCTTTGGAACGAGTTCAACCAAATGAAGAAGACACCTAAACAAACCATCACAGAGTTTGTTACCAAGGTCAAGGAGGTTGCGGATCAGTTAGCATCCATTCGAGAGCTGATTGAAGAAGAGGTCATCATGAGGCAAATTCTCAACGGCATTCGAAGTGATAAGCAATGGCAATCCTTCACGACGGCTTACGATCTTATCATGGATGTGCAAACTCCAGACTTCAACATCTTTCTTGGACAACTCTTCAATCAAGAAGCCAACAATAGCATAAAGGAAGGTAACTCTTATCATGGTAATTCAACTAGTGCTCTATATGCAGATAAGAAGAATAAGAAGCAGAAAGGCAAGAAGAAGGAAGAAGACGAAGAAGAGACTTCCCAAGCCAACTTCGCAAGCAAGAGCAAGTGGAAAGGGAAGAAGCAAGAGCAAGTGGAAAGGGAAGAAGAAAGGATCAAAGCAAGACAAAGCCAAAGGTCAGAATGTTCAACCTTGTGCCATATGCGATAAGACCAACCACACCACTCAGAATTGCTGGTTCAATGGGAAGACCCAGAAAGGAAGTGGAAGAGGTGGATATGGCAGCAATAGAGGCAGAGGTGGACACAACTTCAACAACAACAATAGAAGCTATAATCGAAGGGACTACAACAATTATTCAGAAGATCAAACACATGAAGACTCATTACTTCTCATGAATCTAAGCCACAAAGAAGGTAAAGAAGATGATCATTTGTTCTACATAGATTCAGGATGTTCGAATCATGTTGCAGGCAACATTGCTCTTCTATCTGACTTGGAAAGTCCAAAGAATAGACATGAAGTGCAAACAGGGGATGACACAAAGCACAATGTGGAGAAGATTGGTAATGTCAAAGCTTCCAATGGCAGGACAAACATTCTAAGTAACGTTCTCTATGTACCCACTATCACTAAAAACCTAATAAGTGTAGGCCAAATAGTTGAAAAAGGCTTGCAAGTTAGGTTCACCCAACATGGAGCTTTTGTGGAAGATCCATGTCAAGGCTTCAAGAAGATAGCCCGAGGTGAGAAGCATGGTAGGCTCTTTACTTTTGAAGTAGGAGATACCAGGAACATAGCTCTATTCAACTTTGGGTCTCAAACCCTAAGTGAGCTTGAAGTGTGGCATAAGAGACTTGCTCATGTGAATGAAAGAACTTTGAAGGATATATGTAGGGATCAAAGTGTTCTAGGACTGCCGAACATATCAAAGCAACACATGATCAACAGGTGTGATGCATGTCAGATTGGGAAGGCACAAAGACAACCATTCAACCAAAAAGGCTACATCCACAACAACTTATTGGACTTAGTACATACAGATGTATGGGGACCAAGTCAAGAACCTTCATTGGCAGGATCAAGGTATTATGTCTCATTTATTGACGACCATAGTAGATGGACTGTTCTATACTTTATCAAGAGTAAGAATGAAGTATTTGATTGCTTCAAGAAGTATCTTGCACATGTGGAGAATCATACAGGTAGATCACTAAAGAAGCTCAGATCTGATGGAGGGGGAGAATACTTCTCCAAAGAGTTTGATGAGTTCTTGCAGGACAAAGGTATCAAAAGGGAAGTGACTACTAGGTACTCTCCTCAACTAAATGGAATTGCAGAGAGGAGAAACAAGACATTGGTTGGATCAGCCCGAACAATGCTTGAAGAGAAGAAGTTGCCACATTATCTATGGGCAGAAGCTATTTCAACTACAGTGTACCTTGTCAATCGACTACCATCCAAATCACTTCAAGGTATGACTCCTTATGAGCATGGCATGGAAGAAAACCTAGTCTTGGACATTGCAAGGTTTTTGGTTGTTTAGCTTATGTTCATGTACCATCACAAATAAGAGGTAAGCTAGATGAAAGCGCAACAAAGGCACTGTTTATTGGATATGATTCAACTCAGATGGGTTACAGGTTCTTCAATCCTTCAACCAAGCAATTCACTACAAGTAGAGATGTTGTGTTTGAAGAACACAGGTCTTGGTATGATGAAGACAAACAAAAGGTAACACTACCATATGATCTTGATTATGACTCTCATCAATTAGGAAGCAAGCATGATACACAGGTCCAGGATCCAAGAAGTGATACAGACGATGACCAAGATGAAAGAGAAAGGGATTACAAGCTATGGAAGTCAAGAGGCAAAGAAAAGATGCAAGAGGTTGGAGAATGCTCCAAACAAGCACCTAGAAGATCAGCAAGAGAGAAGAAACAACCAGAAAGGTATGGATATGATTCCACATTTGTTACAAAGCATTCAATCTACTTGGCAAAAGACTCTATTTCAGAGGAACCCTCAACCTATGAAGAGGCAAAGGGAAACCCTAATTGGGAAAAGGCCATGAACGAAGAGATAGATGCATTGAAGGAAATGGACACTTGGGATTTGGTTCCAATGTCGCCGAATCAAAAGGTAATTGGTTGCAGATGGGTATATAACGTTAAAAGAAATTCAGATGGATCAGTTTGCAGGTACAAGGCAAGATTAGTTGCCAAAGGATGCTCACAAACTCATGGTATAGACAATGAGGAAACATTCTCATCACTTTGCAAAGATGACTACAATCAGGACATTGATGAGTGTAGCTGCTGCAAGGAATTGGAGACTACTCCAACTTGATGTGAAAAATGCATTCTTAAATGGTTGGATAAGTGAAGAGGTATACATGTCACAACCACCAGGTTTTGAAAACCCTAATCATCCATCTTATGTTTGCAGACTTAAGAAAGCATTTTATGGATTGAAACAAGCTCCAAGAGCTTGGAATTACAGGTTGGTTACATATCTTCAAGATCAAGGGTTCAAAGCTAGCAGCTCAGATCCTTCTCTATTCATCAAAAGGGATCACAATGAGGTTATCTATCTATGTGTATATGTAGATGATATTATTGTGACAGGTGATGATTTAAATGGCATTCAAAGGATCAAGAGACACATGCAAGAGGAGTTCAAAATCAGTGACCTAGGTGAGCTCACATATTTCCTAGGTATGTAGGTGATATACACAGATGAAGGAATGTATTTGACTCAAAGAAGATACATTCAGGATCTTCTTCTCAAGTTCAAAATGGAGAATACTAAACCTACAGGTACACCTTTGGAGATGAATCATAAACTTAGTGTTTATGAAGGTGAGAAAATTGAAGACATTAAAGAGTATCAAAGCTTGGTAGGTAGCTTGATATATGCTACTCATACAAGGGTAGACATCTCATATAGTATGGGAGTGCTTAGTCAGTTCATGCACTCACCAAGAAGACCACACATGGATGCGGCTAAGAGAGTACTTAAGTATCTCAAAGGTACAATCAACGAAGGTATATTCTATCCTTACTCTTCAGATTTGGATATCAAAATCTACTCAGATGCAGATTGGGCAGGAGCTAAGGATGATAGAAAAAGTACATCTGGTTACTTAGCATTTGCAGGTTCAAAGCTAGTGTCATGGAGTTCCAAGAAGCAACCAACAGTTGCTTTATCCTCAACTGAAGCAGAGTACAGAGGCTTGACCATAGCAACTCAAGAGGCAATATGGTTAAAAGCATTGTATACAGATTTGGGACTTGTGAGTTCCAAACCTCACAGATTTGGAGATAATGTAAGTTCCATGCATCTAGCGGCAAATCCTATTTTCCATGCGAGAACCAAGCACATAGAAGTCCATTACCACTTCATCAGGGAGAAGCTCATGGCAAAGGAGATTGACATTTCTTTTGTTCCAACTGAAAAACAAGTAGCAGATATGATGACGAAGGCACTTGATGGAATAAAGCTTTGTAGATTCAAAGCTATGGCAGGTATTCAACCTATCAGAGAATGAAGACTCAAGCATACTTTAGCTTGAGGGGGAGCTGTTGGAACATCAAGCTTACACTATGCTTGAGGTGGATTTGATCTACATCAGAGGCTATCGCGTCGAAAGAATATCCGTTGGAGAGTTCTTTTTCATATACTCATTTATTATATTTTTTTTGAGAAATTTTTGATGGCTCATTTACCGTTGTAAAAGCCTTGAGCTTGACACATGTAAAGGTAGAAATATAGAGCCAAAATCCCATGAAATTTTGGTGGTTGAAGTTGCATTCAATCAAGCAAATCAAGTCACCTAAAAGTAGATCAATCAAGATCTTCACTTTTCCTAGATTGTAGGGAAGTGAATTGATTCCCTCCAACAACCATTCCCACCTTCATTTGAATTCAAATTCAAGTTGTAAAAGTCGTGGAACACTCCTAGAGGCTATATAAGGAGTTGAAATCACTTGTAAATTACATGGAAGCAATATACATACACTTGTGACCATCATTGTCTTGCTCCTTCAATTTTCTGCATCATCTTCTTCGCCAACAGTATTCTTGCAGAGGATGTTGCTCTCTCCTCAGAGCTCCAAATTGAGTGCAAGAGGACTCATTGGAAAGGTATTAGTGTGTAGTTTATGCTTGTAAATGTTCAAAGCATTTGGTTCAGCAGATTTGGAGAAATCTCAGTTTTTCGGCCTCGGGGTCAATCTCTGCGTATTCCTGAAAAATAGGAAGTACCACCGGTGAATGTCGCATTCATTCCTATAGTATATTTTGCTTATTCCTTATACTTTTGTGCATTCCATACACTCAACCCTATGTGTATCACTCCCATAAAATTATTTTTTCTAATTGTAATCACGCTGGTCGCTATGGGCATTTGAAGTTCATTGTCTCTTCCATAGATAGTAAGTTTTTTGAGCTAGTCGACCCGCGAACCTATCTGTTTTGTATCGACTCATTCTCCTTGATGCTCCAAGGTACATAGTGTGTTTCTTTGCACTTATAGCATGCCTATAAGGTCTATTTGAGTCTCCAAAAGCTCAAGGGCTGGTCTTGTGCCGGTTGGCTTGACCAAACTTCATCGCTTCGAAACGCACTTTTCTACCTTCGACAAGCTTCTCCAAGTTCTTTCAGTTCTTTCACCTTGTCAGATGCCTTATTTGTGCCAGGGATCAAGAAGAATCTGTTATCAGTTTCTGCATTAGTCAAGATTGGCTTGGTTGTGAAATTCGTTGATGACAGGTGTATAGTTCATGATCTATCAAATCACGATGTGATTATTGCTTCTGGCATTTTATGTCGTGGGCTGTATAAGCTCATAGACTATGAAAGATCTGTGAATGATTCGGCATGTGCAGTTCATGATTCTCAGGCTATGTCGGATGCAAAGCTTTGGCATGCACGCTTTGGTCATGTGAATTTTGCTAGTTTGCTACGCCTGCAGAAATCTGATATGGTGTCTTCTTTGCCCAAGCTTGAGGCACCTGGAAAACATGTATGTGAAGGCTGTATTTTGGGCAAAATGCAGCGTTCCTCCTTTCCAAAAGATGGTTAAGTTCGGGCTACGCAGAAATTGCAGCTTGTACATAGTGATGTCTGTGGTCCTATGCAGACACCCTCTTTTGGGAATTACCTTTACTTCGTGACTTTCATTGATGATTTTTCCAGGCATGCATGGGTATATCCACTCAAAGCAAAGTCCAAAGTGTTCATGTGCTTTAAAAAGTTTTTGGTTTTGGCTGAAAATCTGTCAGCATGTAAAATGGGCACCCTCCGTTCTAATCGAGGGGGGGAATATTTGATTCTGATTTTAATGCATTTCTAGCTGAACGTGGGATAAAACACTAGTGTACAGTGCCGTATACACCTCAACAGAATGGAGTTGCTGAAGGAAAGAACAGGTCACTCATGGAGATGGCGAGGTGCATGGTCAAGAGTCAGGCTTTACCACATAGTTTCTAGCTTGAGGCTGTCATGTGTGCAACATATGTACTAAACAGGTGTCCCACTAAAGCGCTGCAGTCTATCACTCCATATGAGGCTTGGCATGACCGCAAGCCATCTGTTGCTCATCTGCGTGTTTTTGGTTGTTTGGCATATGCATTACTGCCTGAACAACATCACAAAAAATTGGATGATAAGGCAGTAAAATGTATTTTTGTTGGGTATAGTTCTGAAAGTAAAGGCTATCGTCTGTATCATCCACATACTAAACGCATTCTGGTTAGTCATGATGTTGTCTTTGGAGCTAACAGATGTCTCCTTAGTACATGAAAGCAATGGTTGAATAGCATCGTTGATGCCTCTTTTTACAGGTGGACAGTCTAGTGCTGGTTCTAATGAGGCAACTTCTCAACCTTTGCAGGTTTCATATGATGATGTAGACTATTCTATTTCTGATGCAGATTTACATGATGCACTTGTTGATGAGAGAGCTGATATTGAGCAGGCAAAAACTATGCCAAAATGGCTGGTGCAGACTTTGCGTGACAGCAAATTAGATGCACCTTTGTCATATCATACTCGTTCAGGCTCTCATAGTGCCTCCTTTGCATCAAACTGCTATGCTATGTCTGCGTCTAGTCTCTATGATGAGAATGAGCCTGTTTCTTTTGATGAAGCACAGAATTCAGAAAATTGGATGGCTACCATGCAATCTGAATATGATGCTATAATGAAGAATGGTACATGGTCTTTATGTGACTTGCCTCCTGGCAAGAAGATCATTGGCACTAAGTGGGTATACAAGCTGAAGCGTAAACCTGATGGTACAGTTGACAGGTATAAGGCTAGGCTTGTTGCAAAGGGTTATGCGTAGGAAAGAGGCATTGATTTTGATGAGACCTTTGCACCTACATGCTGTATGACTACTGTTCGGAGCATTTGTGCACTTGCAGCCCATCATGGTTGGAATGTACATCAGTTGGACATTAAAACAACATTTCTAAATGGTCACTTGCATGAAGAAGTGTATGTTTTTCAGCCGTATGGCTTTGTTCAGAAAGGGCATGAAAACCAGGTGTGCAGGTTAAAGAATGCATTATATGGTTTAAAGCAAGCACCACGTGCTTGGTATGAGAAGATACATGCCTATCTCGTTGCACATGGTTTTGTGAACAGTCCAACTGAAAGCACCTTATATGTTAAGCGTGCTGATGATGTGCTTCTGATCATTTTTGTCTATGTTGATGACATGCTGCTCACTGGTCCTATTGAGAAGCATATTGCTAATTTCAATGCTGATTTGCATGCCTCATTTGAGATGTCTGATTTGGGGCATTTGCATCACTATTTGGGCATTCAGTTTATGTTAGTTGATGGTGGAATGGCTTTGTGTCAAACGAAATATATTGACACATTATTGCAGCATTTTGGCCTTGAAACTATAAGCCTATTGCCACTCCTATGGAGACAGGTTTACGATTGAGTCTTCATGATGCTCGAGATGCATTTGATGTTGTTCTCTATCAGCAGGCTGTTGGATGCTTGATTTACTTATGCATTACTCGGGCAGATATTCAGTTTGCTGTCTCACAGATGAGCAGGTTTATGCATTGCCTAGGAGTCATGCATTGGAAGGTGGTTAAGTGCATCTTTCACTACTTGAGTGGTACTCGGCTACTTGGGTTGTTTTATCCCAAGGGGGGATCACTACCGCCAGATTTGCATGCTTTTTCTGACTCAGATTGGGCTGTTTGCTATGACACTCGTGTGTCCACCAGTGGTTTTTGCTTCATGCTTGGTACCTCATGTATATCTTGGTTGAGCAAGAAGCAGCCTATTGTGGCCACTTCTAGTTGTGAGGCTGAGTATAGGGCAGCTTTCATAGCGACTGTTGAGTGTGTGTGGCTCAGACGCCTTATGGCTGATTTGGGTGTTGGCCAGACTTCTGCCACCACCATCTTCACTGACAGTCAGAGCGCATTGGTAGTTGCGAGGAACCCTGTGTTCCATGCTCACACTAAGCACAATGAGGTGCATTATCACTATGTCAGGGAGAGGTTCTCTGCTGGGGAGATCAGCTTGGCATATGTGCCCACGCAGGAGAACATTGCAGACCTTTTCACGAAGGCTCTGCCTAGGGAGAAGTTTGAAGCTTTCCGCAAAGCTTTGGGCTTACTTCCTATTTCCACATAGCTTGGCACTTCCTTATACATGAGTGCCAGCTCCTTGTTCACCGCATCACTCCTTGGGGGGATTTGTTGATATATTTAGATAGTGATGTGTGTGAACACACTAGGACCGCCGGGGCACTTTTTTCCCTCTTTAGGAGGTTTTTTTCCCCCGGCTTGTATATACGCCTAATGCCCTAATGGGCTACTTATCTTTGTACATTCTCTAGTAATACATTCAGTAGTGTGTGTTTGTGCTCCAAGCTTCTTCTTCTTCCTTGTGCTGTTCGCGTGCTCCTGTAGACGTCTAACTCCAACAATCATTTCACAGTAGACAAGCATGGAGATGATGGAGAGAGTCTCATACACAGAACTTTAACTCTTTCTTCTCATAGCTATGAAAAACTCAAAAGTTTTACAGATGCTTTCTCACTCAGAGAAGCCCAACTATACTCAGTCATACAAAATGAACTCATTCTATCACTCTCTTCCACTTCTTCTCTCTCTTGTCAGTTGATACAAACTAACTTATATAGATTTTCTCATTCTCGTGATTTTAAAAAACTTCTAGAACTAAAGTGAACTAACTTTACAAATATAATACACTTGTGAATTTGTCCCTTCACGTAGGCATGTGGTTTTCTTCCTAAGATTTGACCTTCAAATATATATTAGTGATTGTTTCTCCAACAGCTCCCCCTCAATCACTAATTGACATTCTTTGTTTCTCATATCATCTTCTTTTCTTTTACTCCTGCCATGCTTTTGAATCTGCTGTCTTCACACCATCCAAGGTCTTTGTCATTATGTCTGCTATCTAATGTTTTGTAGAAATGTACTCCACTTCAGTTTCTTTCTCCATTACCTTTTCTCTCAAGAAATGATAATGTATCTCTATATGTTTTCTACTTGCATGAAATACTAGATTTTCTGCAAGATAAAGTGAACTCATATTATCTCCATGTATTGTAGGTATACCTTGATCAATGCCCAAGCTTTTGAACAATGTCTGCATCCATATGACCTCCGTAGCTGCTTCCACAAGTCCTTTGTACTCAGCTTCAGTTGATGATAATGCTACTGTATGTTGTTTCTTTGAACACCAACTTACATGCTTATCACCAATGTATATCATGTAGCCATGAGTTGATCTTCTGTCATCCTGGTTACCTGCCCAGTCTAAGTCACTATAGGCTCTCAACTTCAAATCTGATGTAAAAGGATAATATAATCCTTCTGTTATAGTTCCTTTGATATATCTGAGAACTCTTTCACCTGCAATCCAATGTGGGTCCTTTGGACAATGCATGAATTGTGACAAAACTCCCACTTCATAACTAAGATCAGGTCTTGTTAGTGTAGCATAAATCAAACTACCCACAAGAGATTGATACTTCCTCATATCTTTCTATTCTGCACCATCATATTTACTAAGCTTTTGATTAACGTCAAGTGGAGTTGAAGCTTCTTTGCAATTTTCCATATCAAACTTCTTCAATAGATTCAGAAGATACCTTTCTTGTGATACATTTATGCCATGATTTGTATAAGTGACTTCCATTCCAAGAAAATATTATAACTTTCCTAGATCACTGATCTTGAATTCTTTTTCAAGTAATCTCTTTACCTCCTTGATTCCTTCATCTGAAGTACCTGTGATTATAATGTCATCTACATAAATACAAATGTAGATTGTACCTTCCTCTACTCTTTTGATGAGTAGACTTGGATCTGCTTTTGAACTTTGATATCCAAGATCATTGAGATACTTCACCAGTCTATAGTTCCATGCTCTTGGAGCTTGCTTCAATCCATACAATGCTCTTCTCAACCTGCAAACAAAATTTGGATACCTGGAATCTATAAACCCTTGAGGTTGTTCCATATATACCTCATCTGATATGTATCCATTCAAGAATGCATTCTTTATATCCAATTGACTTAGGGTCCATCCTTTTGAAGCTGCAATAGCAATGATTGTCCTTATAGTTGACATCTTAGCTATAGGAATGAATGTCTCATCATAATCTATGCCATAAGTTTGGGCATAGCCTATCACCACTAGTCTAGCTTTGTATCTGGCTATACTTCCATCTGCAAGCTTCTTCACTTTATAAACCCATTTATTTCCAATTACTTTCTTACCATTTGGTTTAGGAACAAGTTCCCATGTCTTGTTCTCCTCCAGTGCATTGAATTCTTCCTTCAAGGCTTCTTCCCATTGCTTCTTACCTTTAGCTTCATCATAGTTCTAAGGTTCTTCATCATCTTTGACCATGTAAGCATAATTCTTCTGAGTTATGTAAGAAGTATCATAAGAATACCTTTCTGGTTGTCTTCTAGTCCTGCTTGACCTTCTTGGTTCACATTCTTCATAAGTGTCTAGATACACTTCTTCATCAATTATAGGAGCTTCTTCATTTCTTCTTGCTAATCCACTTCTGGATGTACTAGCTTGCATATAATCTTCATCTCTATTTACCTGCACAATTGATTTGCCTTTCTCACATCTTCTTGCCTCTTCTCCAAATTCTTCAGCTGTATGACTTTGATCTGCATACCAACTTTTCTGTTCATCAAATGTAACATCTCTAGAAATAATAAGTTGTTTGGTTAGAGGATTCCACAATCTGTAACCCATCTGCTTTTTATCATAACCAATGAACACATATTTTTATGCCTTTGGTTCAAGTTTATGTCTAAGTTGTAATGGAATATAAGCATATGCAATTGATCCAAACACTTTACAATGATCTAGTGTTGGTTTCTTACCCCACCAAGCTTCATATGGAGTCATTCCATTGAGAGCTGCACATGGTAATCTATTCACAGGATATGTAGCTGTATTTACAGCCTCAGCCCAAAGATAATTTGGACAATTCTTCTCCTTCAGCATAGCTCTTGCAAACTCAACCAAAGTCCTGTTTCTTCTTTCTGCTACACCATTTTGTTGT
This sequence comes from Ceratopteris richardii, assembly GCA_020310875.1. NCBI lineage: Eukaryota > Viridiplantae > Streptophyta > Polypodiopsida > Polypodiales > Pteridaceae > Ceratopteris > Ceratopteris richardii. The sequence goes on from CM035423.1 coordinate 54,177,567, forward strand.
GGTGTATACCTGCAAGTTATTTCTCTCTTAATACCTGCATTCCAAAGATAAATCTGATTATATCCATTCTCTGGATCTTCAACAAGTACTCCTTCATTTGTAAACCTGACTTGAAAATCTTTTTCAACTATCTGTCCCACACTAATCAAGTTTTTAGGTATTGTAGGAACATACAAAACATTGGTTAGCAAATCTGCTCCACTCTTGCATTTCACTTTTCCAATTGAATGTACACTATGTCTTGTATTATCACCTGTTTGAACTGTATGACTAGAAATGTCCTTTTCCAATTCTGACATCAATTCTATGTTTCCTGACAAATGATAAGAACATCCAGAGTCAATGTAAAATACCTTCAGATCTTCTTTATCTGATATGCTGATCGAATTCATCATCAATGATGTATGACTTTCATTCTGTGTGTCATTTGCATAATTGTAGTAGGTGGTGTTGTAAATTTGAGTGTGTCCCCAACTTCTTCCTCCACATCTACCATAGCCTCCTCTTGGATTTTGTCTACCTCTCTGAAAATTACTTTGATATCTTCCACCTCGGCCTTTGTTGTTGTTGTTTTGATTTTGGTTTGATCCTTGTTTATTGTGCCAACAGTCATGAGCCAAATGATTACTCAATCCACAGATCCAACAAGCCTTCTTGTTGTTATTCTGGTTACCTCTACCTCTTCCAAAAGCTCTTGTTCTTCCTCTGTCAGTGCCTTTACCTCTTGCATAATAAACTTGAGAACTCGAATCCTCTTCATCCTTTGCTTTACCTTTATCTCCTTTCTTCTTGTTCTTCATGTACATTGCAGAACTTTGTCCTTTATCTCCATCTCCCTTCAAGTCTTGCTCAAATGTGAGAATCAAACCAAGCAACTAGTTCCAATCTGGAACATAATGATTTAATGAAAGTTCTGTTGATAAGACAAAAGGTTTCCACCTTTCATCCCCTCTCAAACCTGTAAGTAATTGAGCAATCAACTTGTGATCCTCAATACCTTCATCTATGGATCCAAGACTATCTGCTAGATCCTTCATGTTAGTGACATAATCACTAATATTTTGACTTGGCTTCTTCTTGAATGTTGTAAACTCAGACCATAGACTTGCTTTCAGATGATTCCAATCCTCTGATGTGTGGTAGCAAATGATCTGAGATTGTATTGTAGATGTAAGGTTTTGCACTTGCATCCTTCTTCTACCAATGCTTTAAAGAATCAAGTTCCTCTTTATTTGGTCGGCTTTCATCTTCAAATACTGGCTTCTCTTCTTCACCTATTACATATACCATGAGATCCTTACTCATAAATAAGGCTTCCATTCTCATTACCCATGCGGGGTAATTATCTCTATCCAATTTATCAATGTAGATATGACCTGCCATACTCCTTTCCTTCTGCTACAACCTGTGAGCTTAAAGGATAAAGGATAGTACCCTTTGGAGTTGTTTGTGTATGAAGATACTTTTGAAGTAACCTTTTGATGCCTTATGTCTTCAAATGCTTCACCTTTCAAACTTTAATGGAAAACTTTCCACAACTTCTCGTACCTTTGTCATCTTCTCCTCTTTAGGACCTTTCTGCTCTGATACCACTTTTTGATGTGTAAAACACCACAAAAAATGAATTAAATGTGATAGTAGAACACCTCTATGGTCACCATTAACTCATTCCCACTCCAAACTTTTAGAAATGACAGCCAAAACCAAGAACTTTACTTCTTCAGAGTTTTCCAATCATTGAAGTGACATACCTTCAGTATTTTGTCAATTTCTCTTAGCTTAATAATTATTTATCCAAGATATTTTGGTGGACGAAAGTAGAGGAGTAGATCTTTCCAAAAAGCTATCATATGCAAGAAAGGGATCTCTAGAACGCAAGATATAGCCTTCACAAGATGACCCTATATGACTTCCAAAAGTGGAAGTTTTGCCTGTTTTAGTAAATTTGAGTGTCTAAAAATGAAAATTCGATGCGTAACATCGACTTGCAACCAAAAGTCGATGCCAATCATCAACTTTGTGCTTTTTCAACCACTTTTTGTTCCTTAAATAGGTGCGTTTAACCACAAGATATAAATGAAGCACTTTTATGCTAGAAGTCGATGCTAGGCATTGACTTTATGGTGAAGCTCGATGCCAGACATCGACTTGCTCCACAAACATCATCTTTTCAAGAAGATTTAGCAGAAGTTAGAGCTCAGAGAATAAAACAGAGACTTATGAGCACAAACTCGATGCCAGGCATCGAGTTGCTTGGAAAAGTTGAACTTTTGAAATCATTTCATAGTAGACAAGCATGGAGATGATGGACAGAGTCTCATACACAGAACTTTAACTATTTCTTCTCATAGCTATGAAAAAATCAGAAGTTTTATAGATGCTTTCTCACTCAAAGAAGCCCGACTATACTCAGTCATACAAAATGAACTCCTTCTCACATTCTATCACTCTCTTCCACTTCTTCTCTCTCTCGTCAGTTGATACAAACTAGCTTATATAGATTTTCTCATTCTTGTGATTTTAAAAAACTTCTAGAATTAAAGTGAACTAACTTTACAAATATAATACACTTGTGAATTTGTCCCTTCACATAGGCATGTGGTTTTCTTCCTAATATTTGACCTTCAAATATATGTCCAATTAGTGATTGTTTCTCTAACAATCTATAGTGTGCTCTTAGATTATGCAACTATTGAAAGGCTAGACCTAGTATATACATTGGTGTGCTATCTTAGTCCATGATCACATGTAGATTCCTTCACTTACATACCAAAAGGAGAGTGGTTAGATATCTCCAAAGAACTTTGAATGGAGGTGTTCTTTACTCTTTCCAAGATTATTTGTAGGTGAAAGCATAGGAAAATGCTGATTGGGTTGGATTGAAGGAAGATAGGAGGATTACAAGGGTATATATATTGGTACTAGGCACGAAGGCCATCTCGTTGATGAAAGCAAATCTACTAGGTGTTTCTCTATCTTAAGGAGAACCTAAAATAGAGCATTGACAAATTTATGACCTTATGTTGCTCAAGAATCTTATGATTGAATTGAATCATTAAGTTAATCAATTTCCAATGGTTTGTGATAATATGTGTAGTGCATACCTATCTGCTAGTCCAATGTTCCATGCTAGGAGCAAGCATATAGAGGTACACTACCACTACATCAAAGAAGAGGTTTTGGTTAATAAAGTGCAATTCCAAAACATAAGTCTCAAAGATCAATGCATTGACATGTTCACAAAATTATGGGACTCAACCAAGATTTGAAGTTAAAAGGAGTCATTGAATGATGGAACTTGGATGAAGTCTTTAAGGTTGAAGCCCGACGAGGAGTGTTGGAAATAAAGTTGGAACCTTTTCTTTTTTCCTTGTTATTTAAAATCTTAAGTCTAGTGTCTATCGCTTAGTCTGCTTAGTCTCGTGAGATAGACTAGGTGTTCGATGTCAAGTTTTTTTTTTTGGTTGCTTTTCTTTTAGTTTTAATTTGTATTATTGTTGTCGTTGTTTGGTGTTTGTTTTCTTTCATTTCTTTTTGAAAAATGTATAATAAAAACTTATTAGAAAGAAGAAGACTAGAGATAATAACAAGAAAGACATGAAAGAGAGGAGCATGGATTAGCTTAACAAGGCATCATCGAGTGAATATTTTTTGGGGCTCACTTCTCCAATTCGGATTTTTTCTGTACGTCAATTGCTTTGATTTTTATGGTCTGAATCTCCCACTAGTTGGTGGTGAGGAACATTTGTGTCTTAGTGGAGAGCAAAATCTCATATATTTCTCTAGAGTTTTTCGGTATTAAAATCCAAGATCTCTCCCTTCGAAGGGGGAATATCTTGGGGAAACAGGAAGAGCTAAACAAAACCTATCTCATTGGTCAATTTTTTTCTCCTACGCTCCCCATGAATTGTTGCAACAATCATTTCATAAGACGTGATTCCCTCATAGCTTCCTTATGAGCAAGTGTGAGTTCTTTCTAGCTAATCACATGCTCTTGGACTTCAAAAATGATGATATGGATCTCCAACCTTTGCAATTTGGCGCTAGGTTGGTATGCAGATCTACATTGTGCCTTTCTAAATGGTTTCATTAATTCATTGTAAATAAGTTAATGCCTCTATGCTATCCATTCTGAATTGAGTTCCCAAAATTAACCTTTTTACTATATGGATTCATAAAGGAAATTGTATCACCCATCTCGACTCAATAGGGGATGTCCGAGCTTTCATCTATGAAGGTCAGAAACACTCGTTCAATGCAAGATGGCACCTGCAAATTTGTGTCAAAGTAGATCCAAAGAAAGATCTCCCCTCCAAAAATTCCATAGGCATTGGAGAAGAGGAAATCTTGAAGTAAGAGATTACGTATGGGAACTTTCCAAATGCTTGCTTCCATTTAGGATTGCAGGGCCATAGAACAAATGGTTTTTCTTTGTGGTAGAGATCCATTAAGAATAAGAAAAGTAGGAGAAAGCTAATGTAATGGAGAACAAGGAAGCTTGATTGGCCTCGAGCATGTTAGAAGATCATCCTTTGGATGCTAGGAAAGGGAAGGACACACAAAGCATAGAGACAAACCTAGAAGGTTTCAAAGAAGTGAGACGAAGAAGGAGAAGAAGCCCTAAGGGGATTATTGAGAGGATTCCCTCTCAAACAACTCCGAAAAGAAAACATTTTTAGCAACTTGGAGAAGGTGATCATTGACTCGGATTACCGAAGGCTTATGAATCACTATCAATATTGAGGAGAAAAATCTTGAAAATTCCACTTGTAATGAAGACAACCAAGAAGGCTACACCAATGGCAAGGAGGTTGGATGCACCACCAACAATGAGGATAACCAACATATCAAAATCTCAATCATTGGATCCACAATTCGTGAAAGCATACTGGACTCATTTCCAAAGAAGAGTCCTCACAAAGGAAAACAATCGTCTGAGATACCATATAAAAATACCCTAAGGGTAAACTCCTATGTTAGTACCCCTTCCACCTGAAAGAATAAAGATGATGAGAAAAACAAGAGAAAGAGGGATAAGGCCCCTTCTCACAAAGAACTTAACCTCCAATAATGATAATCATTTATTTAAATATTAGAGGGTTATGTTATCCCTCAAGTGCAGCCTTGTTTACAAGTGGATCTATGATGAAAGCCTAAACCCAAAATTCATCTATCTTTAGAAGAACAAAATTGAAGAAGAGGAACTTCAAAAAAGTTTGAAATATATTTCCTTGTCCCATATCTAGCTCTCCATCATGCAGCCCTAGGGGAAACAACGGCGTTGATATCAACATTAAGAGCAGTTGGTGTGCTTCCTTTGGGGATTCCCTCGTAGTTCACCTTAGTCTCCGTGTATGCTCCGAATATCAATTCAGGAAGAATTTTCACTTGACCATTGTTAAACTATCTATCCCTCAACATTTTCTTTTGTGGGCACTTTAATATAATAGAAGTTCTTTCCAAAAAATGGGCGAATAGATGATTGATGGTCATGAGAAGGATAGATGGGATCAATTTATGCTCCAACATGATCTACTGGAGATCAAAGACAAGGTTGGTTTCTCTTGTTCCAACCTTAAGTCTCGAGTTGACTTGAGGAAAGCTAGGTTGGAACATAACTATTTTGCATAGAATATAATCATTAAGTCGGGACGCCTTCCCTATCACAATGCTTGAAGTTTTCTCTATCTAATCTCTACCCAATTGATGTTACCTTCAAGCCAATCATGAATCTCAAGAAAGCCCCTTGGTTTCATGCCAATGCAACAATCTTCTCGTTCCTTTGGACCTAGCACCAGATTAATGTTACCTATAAGAACTAGGCCTTTGCCACCCACTCCTCACCAACAAACTATTGGAGGATAGTGCTTATGAAGACACAACACATCATGGTTAGGACTCAAAAGAGTCTTCAACACATTCTGTGATCTAGAAGGGAAAATCTTTATCAAAGTGTTGAGCATGTTGAGGAGGAAGTAAAATGTTGTCCACTCTCCATAATAGATAGGGCTTTGAAAATGCAGAATCACGCTAAGATACGAAGAAGAAATTCAAAGAAAGAATCTTGAGGTATACTTTCAAGGTTAGTGGGTGATAAAGGTCACCAAATGTACTAAAGAGATTTGGGGCCTTATCAAGAAGAAGCAATCCAAGGAAGCAATCCCTTTCATGATGGATTTTGATGGGATGGAGTGCAAGAAAAATGAATAAAATAGTACCTTCATTGGTAATCACTTTATCCAACGTTTGGGGGTTTCCATAGAAGTATTTCAATGGGATTGCATCACAATCAATTGTGCTTGTTGAGAGCTCTAGGATGATACCCTCGAAGTAGAAAACCGAGATCTAAATGTCACACAAAGTACTCTGCATAAAGGTCGTAGAATACACATATTTATTAGGTTTCCCAAATGCACGCAAAATTTAAATACCTCCCATCTCATGGGCATGTTACAGAGTATAAAAGTAACTCTATAAATCATGAATCAAGTAACCACCCATCAAGTGATAACAGTGTTGAAAGCTATCCTATGGTAGAGCTTTATTCAAAGCATTTTCAACATTAACTTGAGTATGAATCCTCTCAAGAATAATGGGGTTAGTGGCTAAGCAATCTCTAATGAAGTGAAACTTAACCTCAATGTGCTTGGTGTTTGCATGATATACCTAATTCTTAGCCAAAGAAATCGCACTTTGATTATCATTGAGCAAACGAGGTACTTGCTATGGTAGATGCGTATCACAAGAAAGATAAGAAATCTACAATGCTACCTTATATGCCTCACTTTTTGCAACATACTTTATTTTTGTGGTAGAAATAACTATAAGTTCTTGAGGATACGATCTCTAGCAAATAACACCTCAAAGAAAATGAACAATGTACCGTGATGTAGACTTCTAATTGTCTACACAACCAACATAATCAGAATATGTGTAACGAGTAATGTATGGTCTCCGTCTAGCCAGGCATAGAAACGTTTTCTTAGTGCTACTCTCAAAATCATGTTGAGTTCCTTCCAATGCTTCTTCCGAGGATTAGACATATATTTCACAATGCCCACTCCAAATTCAATGTGTGGTCTAATAGATACCATAACATACATGTGACTACTAAAAATAGAATAATAAAGGATTGTGGTCATGAATTCATTTTCCTCTGTTCATTTGAGGCAATCATCATTGCTGAATTTCACATATGTGGGTAAGGGTGTGGTCAATGCCTTTTGACCATGCATGTTGAACCTATGAAGTATTTTGGATCTGTACTCACTTTGAGACAAGTATATACATCTTTTATTCCTATCAAAAGTAATGCATATGCCAAGAATATGTTTGGCATCCCCAAAATCCTTCATATCAAATGTTTGACTCAACTTCTTTTTGAGAATTTACAAGTCATAAGAGGATTTCCCAACAATCAACATATCATCAACATAAAGTATCAAGCATATCCAACTGCCATTAAAGCATCTCTTTGTGTAGAGAAAATGATCCTCATTGCTTTGAGGATACCCTTGAGACTTCATAAAACCATCAAAATTTTGGAACCATTGTCTAGGGCACTATTTAAGTCCATATAAGCTCTTCTTTAGCTTACAAATTGGACTTCCTTTGCCAGTAACTAAATAACCCTCTTGTTGTTCCATATAGATCTCATGTGTAAGATCTCCATGCGGGAAAGAAGTTCTCACATCCATTTGGACTCTCTCTAAGTCTTCCCTTGCAACGAATCCAAGAAACATTCACAATGTAGTCATCTTGACCACTGAAAAGTAGATTTCCTCAAAATCTTCACCATATTGTTGCTTAAAACCCTTTGCAACAAGTCATGCTTTATACTTTGGAGAAGCACTATTTGATGTGAATTAATCTTATATACCCATTTACATGGTAAAGATCTTTTGCGCTTTGGGAAAGTTACTAAATCCCAAGAACCATTCTTGTGAATAGAATCCAAGTCACTCTTCATGGCAGGCTCCCACTTGACATGATCATTTGTTTGCATGGCCTCTTTGTACATGATGTCTCACCAACATCTGTTAGTGTAACAAAATCCAAACCTAGAACATATACATTAGGTGCATATTAGACACATGTAGAGAATCTCAATGGTTGTTGAACAAGAATATTTGCTGACTCATTTGATTCGACATTCTCTTGAACATCCCTATGTGCAACAATTGTATGCATGCTAACTAGAGGCCTAGTATCCTCAGATACCAATCTTCTCACTTGAACCTCTATAATGGGTTGTTTATGCATCTTATACTTGTTGAAATGAAATTTCTTCCCCTAGTCACTCACAGTGTTTCATGATCCCATAAGCGATATCCAAATTGACCTTCTCTCCCATATCCAAGAAAAATGCAGTATTTCTTTGACTTATGGTGTAGATTTTGTCTATGATTCTTGGAACATATCCTTAAGACCCAAAAATGTGAAAATGATCATAATACGATGGCTTCCCTATCAATAAATCTTGTGTGACTTTCATGCCTTTGGCAATTCTAGGTGAAAGAGTAATCACATGAACCATACTCAATACTGCTTCTGCCCAAAATCCTTGTGAAAGCTCTACATGAGGAAGCATAGAAAGTACTCCATCTTGAATAGTTTTATTTATCCTTTTAGGTACACCACTTTGAATTGGGGTATAAGGAGATGTGAACTCTCTTCAAGTTCCTCTCAACTGATAGAAAAGTATAAATTCATGTGAGTTATACACACCCCCATTATTTGATCATAAAGCCTTAAGCTTAGTTCCTTTTTTAGTCTCAATTGAATCAAGCCATTTTTTTGAAAATAGGGAATACCTCATCCTTTGATTGTACATGATATACCTAGAATTTTCTAGTAACATCATCTATGAAAGTGACAAAGTAAAGTGAACCACCTCATGAGCTTGTGGGCATAGGACCACACAAATCTCTATGAATGAGATGTAAATGCTGAATTGAAGACTTAATGTGCATTTTATGCACATTCCTAGTTTTCTTTCGATATTGACAATGCTCACAAAATGAAAAATTAAAGATATATAACACAGATAAGTATCAAGAACGAGAAAGATTTTTCATTCCACTATAAGATATATGGCCCAAATTGCATGCCAAGTACAAGCCATAGGTTGTTCAATATCAACTAATCAAATTTTTTTTTGTGATACAAATAAAGGATGAACTGAGCCAACTTTGATTCCTTTTGCAATAACCACATTTCCCTTTGATATGCCAAAGGACTGATCATGGAAGACCATTTTGTAACCAAGGTCATAAAGTTGACCGATTGATATCAAATTGCATGATAAATTATGTACATGGCATACATTATGCATAGTAAATTTTGCACCATCAATGAGCTGCATTACCGCATCTCCAATCTTGACAAGGTCATACTAGCAAGAGTCAGCAAGTCTCATAGTACCAAGAGACATTGCTCCATATGTAGAGAACCAATCTATATGTGGTGTCACATGGAAAGAAGCACTAGAATCTAGGAACCATGTATGGGAAAGAGAATCAAACATAAGAGCCTTAGTAAGCATAGTACTATCAAGTGTCAACACAACAACATCATCAAAATTAACATTGATTTCTTTAATCTTCGTAGTTGAAGTAGATGGTTTTGGTAGTTGTTTAACATGCTCATCAACCTTCTGTCCTTTAGCTTTAGCATTCTTTAGTGCATAGCAGTCCTTCACCTTGTTTCCTTTCTTATACCAATAATGGCATTCAATATCCCTCTTCCCATATATACTTCTACTCTTATTTCATTGAACATTTTTTATCTTGTTCTTACTCCTACCATGTTGTTGATTCTTTCCTTGCTAAAAATCACAAACAATATATGCATCCGCACTTTGAGCTCCAACCATTTCCTATAAATCTCCTCACTCAAGAGTTCTCCACATATATCATCATCGAATAGTTTAGCAACAAGTGCACTATTGCTAATAAATGTGCAGAACATATCCCATGATGATAGAAAGGTGCATAACAACAAGACTCCTTTCATTTGATTATCCATCTCCATTTTCTAAGTCTCTAACTAAGAGAATATAGCATCAAACTCATTTAGATCAGCAACAAAACTATATTTGTCCTTTATGCAAAGATCATATAAATTTCTCATTAGATACACTTTATTTGATGCCTTTTGTTTTCATATGTATTGCATAGCTCCCT
>CM035423.1:54212750-54217750 GCA_020310875.1 Ceratopteris richardii
CAAAGAGAGAAGTATTTGATTTAATCATGATGAGTCCTTGATCCTAAAGGTATGTAGTCAGCCTATGGTCCCATGCTCTATGTGCCTGCTTTAATTGATAAAGAACTTTGTTTAGTTTACACACATATGTTACCTTGCTTGGGTCCTCATAACTAGGAGGTTGAGACATGTACACCTCCTATGAGATCCAACCACTTAGAAATGCATCTTTTACATCCAATTGGTACATGTTCAAATTCTTTGATGCAGCCTCACTCACCAATACCCTGATGGTTGGCATTTTTGCCATAGATGAGAAGGTTTCTTCATAATCAACTCCTTGGATTTGTGCAAAACCCTTCACCTCAATTCTAGCTTTGTACGTGCTTATTGGTCCATCAGAAATTATCTTCATCTTGTAAATCCATCTAGAACCAATTACCTTCATTGACTCCTTCTTTGGCACTAGCTCCCAAGTATCATTCTCCTTGAGTGCTTCAATTTCTTCATCCATAGCTTCCTTCCATTTTGTCTTGGTCTTTGCCTCTTCATATGATGATGGCTCTTGAAGAGAAAAATCCCTTGCAAGATAAATAGAATGCTTAGGAACTAAAGAAGTGTCATACCCATATCTGATTGGCTTCTTGCTTTCCCTTTATGATCTTCTGATTGCTTGGTTGGATCATTCAGGTATATCCTCCAACTTCTTCATCTTTGACTTTGCCTTTATATTTCCATTCCTTGAATTCTTGTATGTTTATGATGTCCTCATCATCTGATTGAATGTCTTCAATCTGGTTTGGCTTCTCCTTGGTGAAGCTTGGAAATAACTCTTCCAAGTCATAAGGCAATTTTACTTTCATGCATTCACTTTCAAACCAATAATCATTCTCATCAAAGACAACATCTCTATTGACCATAAATCCTTTATTGGAGGGATTGTAAAACCTGTATCCTTTCTGATTCCCTATGAAGATACACTTCTCTGCCTTAGGTTCTAGCTTACCTCTGATTTGAGATGGTATATGCACATAAGCAACACATCCAAAGATCCTACAATGATCAAGTGAAGGTCCTCTACCATGCCAATCTTCATATGGGGTTATCCCATCAAGATATTTTGATGGCAACCTTTTAGCAAGATAAATAGCAGTAGATACACTTTTCGCCCACAAATAGTTAGGTAGTTTTTTCTCATTTGGCATTGACCTAGCTGTTTCAACAATTAGTCTATTTCTCCTCTCTACCACCCCATTTTGCTCAGGGGTATACCTTGTCGTAATTTCTCTCTTGATTCCTCTATCCTGCAAGAATGCATCAAAATCATTTGAGAAGTACTCACCTCCTCCATCTAACCTTAGTCTCTTTAGGCTTCTTCCTATTTGGTTCTCAACAAGTGCAAGATACTTCTTGAAGAAACATAATACTTCATCTTTGTGCTTCATAAAATATAAGATATTCCATTTATTGAAGTCATCAATGAAATATGCATAGTACCTTGATCCAGAAATTGAGGGATCCTTACTTGGTCTCCATACATCTGTATGAACAATCTCCAACTAGTCCTCATGCATGTAGCCTTTCCTTGAGAAGGGTAACTCGTGAGACTTTTCAAACTGATAAGCACCACATTTATAGATCATGAGTTGCTTGGATACATTGGGTATCCCAAGCACACATTGATCACTACATATTTACTTTAAGGTTCTCTCAACAATATGCGCTAATATCTTTTGCCAACTTTCAAGCTCTGATAATGTTTGGTCTTTGTAACTATAAAGTGCAATATTCCTTGTATCTTGAAGTTCAAAAGTAAATAATCTACGTGTCTTTCCTCCTCTGGCAATTCTCTTGAATCTATGCTGGGGATCCTCCACAAATGCTCCATATTTATTGAACCTGACTTGCAAACCCTTTTCCACAATCTATCCAACACTCATCAAATTTTTGGTAATTGTAGGTACATATAGAACCCTTCTCAACACGTTTCTATTTCCATAAGAGGTTTTAACATTTCCTACCTTGATCACTAAGTGCTTGTTGTCACCACCTATTTGTACCTGATGTTTTCCCTTAGGTTCCTCAAGGTCAGAGAGAAGAACTACATTGCCTGCCACATGGTTTGAACATCCTAAGTCAATGTAGAAGAGATGATCATCATTCATACCTTGCTTTGAAGTCATATTCATAATCACAAGGGAATCCTCTTGTTCCTCTCTATAATTGTTGTAGTCTTTCCTTGACGTGTAGCCTCCTTGATAGTTGTTATTGTAATTGTTGTTGTAGTTGTTATTGTATCCTGGATGATGGTTGAATCTTCCTCTTGATTGTGTATATCCATCTCTTTGGAAACCTCTACCTCTCTGATTCATGAAGTTCATGTAACATTTATAGTATGATTTGACAAACCACAAATATTGCATGGGGAAGAGTTGAAGGGTCTCCCCCTACCTTTCTTACCTCCTCTGCCCCTACCTCTTGAGTTTCTACCTCTCCTTGCATAGTTGGCCTGAGAGGTAGCTCCTTCATCCTCAATCTTCTGCTTTTTGCTTTCTCTTTAGACTTCCATTTATCCGTGTATAGGGTAGAAAGAGCTATTACATCTTGATGAATCTCCACTCTTGTTAAGCTTGGCTTCATGGGTAAAGAGTTGCCCCATGAGTGTTTTAAGATCAGGAATCTACATGTCCATGTACAAGTCCATAGTAGTTGTGAAGCTCTCCCATTTGTCATTTGCCTTAATACCAATGATCACTTGTCTCAGAATTTGCTCCTCTTCAATTTCCTCTCCTATGCTTGCCAATTGTTCAGCCACATCCTTGACTTTGGTCACATACTCTGAGATGCCTTGCTTGGATTGCTTCCTTTGAGTGGTGAACTCAATCCACAATTGGTTCTTTCTAGCTCTTGTGTTGGATGAAAAATATGGAGACAATGTTTCCCGAGTCTCTTGGGATGTCTTACATTTCCTAATGTGTAGAAGAAGAAAATCAGAGATTGAGTTAAGTAAGTATGACCTTGCTAATGCATCTTTGGCACACCATGACTTGAGTCTTTCATGCTCGTCTCTTATAGGTTGTCCTTTGCTTCTGAAAATGGGCATCTCCTCATCTCCTGAGATGTATCCATAGAGGTTCCTTCCTTGTAGGTATGTCTTCATCCTCAAGGACCATGTTTGGTAGTTTTTCCTGTTCAATTTTTCAATGAAAGAAGGAAAACCATCTCCCATTTTACCTTACCTTTGCTTTGATACCACTATTGGGAAACATGGATAAACATTCCAAGAAATGAGTAGGTACTTCAAATTCCTGCTTTTTACCAGCCCTCTTCCACTTCAGAATTGATTTGTAGGCCCCCCTAGCTTTCCAATGACAGTAAACAAGTGCCTATGTACTTTGGAAATGATGCAAGTAATAATTGATTTAGAACACACTACTTCCACATTCACAATCCATGAAAAACCTTCTATTTTGGTTCACACACCTGCTCCTTATTAAGCTCAGTGCATCCAATATAGTAGGAATTAGAAAAATTCCTTTTGGAGATATTAAATTAGCTTATAGAGCTAATGATTGCAAGTGGAATCACTTAAAGTGATTGACTATATACAGAGCAATCAATTTAGCGAGTGTAGCTTTACCCCCAAGTTTTTAGGACCTCTACAAAGATTGACCACTGATCTCTTAAACTCATATCTTTCATTTCCATCTAACTCCACGAGTTTAGTGGCTCTAACAAATATTCCTTCAAGTCAAATAGATGTTTACAAATGGTAAAAGATAAAGAATCCATAGCATTGGTTCTTCAATCAATTTCATATGAAGTCTTCTCATGCCTAGCCACATGTGTAGGCTTGGCACTTTCACCAATAGTAGGAACCACAAAAAGAATAGGAATCTAAAGAATATCATCATCTTTAATGTCTTCTGCATCACCTTCTGCAGCTATGTTTACAAGTGTAATAGGATGTTTTCCAACACCCTACACAATATTCCAGAGTGCTTTCGCAGCCAATACATGATGCATCATATAAGCCCATTAAGGCTAATTTGTACCATCCAACTTATCCTCAATGGCCAACTTATAAAATACACCACTGCTTTCAACCATGGCCACTGAGTAAAATACCTTGATGTAGAAAAATGATTGTATCTCAAAACATTGACCAAAACTACCCTGTCGAGTTCTCCTAAACCTGTAGTAGAATTTGAGATGTTTATACTGGAAAACCAAAACTTGTATATAACTTTGGCACAAAAAGATAAAACTGCCTACAGAAGGACTACGATGGTGCATTTGGAGGCCAAAATGAGCATATATCATGATTTCTACACCACATAGAAAAGCTGTTTGGAATTCTTAATCTCCCTGTGTGTGCTCGCAAATTTTCAAGTAATTATGAGATTGTGATCGGAGGGGTTTCAAGGAGACCCTAGATGAAGCAGTGACCTTCTGTGATACCGATTTTTGGAGTTAGAGGTCTACCAAAGCACGCAAACAACACAAGGAAGAAAAATGAACTTGGAGCACAACACATAATATTGAATGTATTACCACTAGAACGTAGAAAGATAAGTGACCCATTAGGGCTATAGGTGTACATACAAGCCGAGAAAAAAACCTCCTGAGGGAAGAAAGTGCTCAATGGTCCTAGCATGTTCACACACGTAAATGCCTAAATATATCAATGTTTACTTGATTATGATAGGCACAAGTCTTGTTTGAATTAATGACATCATCGATTCATAAACGCCCTTGATGGACCACCCTTGTAAACCTATATAAGGAGGGGTAGGCCATATATATACTTAGTCTTTCCAATGTTAGTCTTTCGAGCTCAAGGATTCATGATCACCAAGTACTTTCTAAGTTAGAGTTCTATTGCTTATCCCATTCCATGTTCTAGTCCTGATTAGTCTAATGCTTAGACATCTAGTGGTGTCCCTTGTAATCTCATAGTAGGAGATCTTCTCAAGTTATTTTTTGTATCTAGTTCATCTCCCTCGATGGAGTTCTTGTAA
>CM035423.1:54222750-54300250 GCA_020310875.1 Ceratopteris richardii
TGGTTTGGTTGTTCAAAGGTTCGATTCTATTCTTCAAATATAAAACCTCAGATTCCAGTGGTTCTTTTACATCTTTAAGACTAATTCCCATTATTTGCATATAATCAAACATTATATTCATTGTTTGCATTAATTTTAAGATGATTGCAATTTTCTATTGAATAGATTCTTTTCTTCTCGTTTCTATTTCTTTGAAGTGTCCTTCACATCATCTAAATTTTTGTTCAATCATTTCATTTATGTATGATTCATTGACTTCTGTGTAAATGAAATCATTTTGACTATGGTCCTTAAGTTCATCTGAGCAAGATTCTTTAACTATGCTTGGAGCTATATTCTCTATTTTGTCTAATTTTTGAGTTCGATTTCTCTTTTCTTTTGCTTTTTAATTCCTTCATTTTTCTTCTTTTTATGATTTTTAATTATATTTTTAATGTTTTTTTTATCTCAGTAGCGATAGACAAGTGTGCAATATGATGTATGTAACTAATGTAGAGTATGGGTAAGCACATTCAGTCAGAAAAATAACCTTTTTTCTTCATGTGCATGAAGGAATGCAGATATTGGAAAAAACAAAAATTGAATACCTAGAAATCTGATCTCAAGCCAAGGTTGTGGATTTGTGTACTATATTTATTTTTACATTTGCTTTTTGAAAGAGCTAAATAGAAGTATTTTTGAATGTGCATAAAAAATGCTTCCTCTTTCAACTTCATGAAGAATGTTCTTTGCTTTCTCTAGGGACCATTTCTTGCTTTAACTCAGCACCTTGGTGTTTATACTTCCCTTGGCTTCAAAGATTACATTGGAAAGGTGATGTGGATGGGAAAGGATGTCCCTTGGTCGATCCTCACCTTTGAGGCCTTAACGACCCCTTGGAGTGACCCTAGCCCTTGAGGGGCATAGGCCACCTGTGGGGTGACCCTCACCTTGAGAGAAATGATCTACCAAAAGTCATACGGTCTGCTCACCTGAGCCCACTACCTATTTAGATGGGTTCATGGTAAATTATTTCCTTGCTATGTAGACAACGAAAGTTTATAATTATCTATTTCTATAAGAAATGAAATTTTGATAGGTTTCATTGTAGGTGGAGGTCTCCCATCAATCTTCTCGCTAATTTTGCAATGAAGAAAGTAAATTCAAACCTTATTAACGCAACACCTTTTAGTGACACACCATACAAACATACATACATACACTCGTAGATACATTAATTAGTCCACACACTTAACTAAAAAACCATAACTCCTACTTAATTCATCACACTCGTTGTTTTAATGCTTCTTAATGTAATTTTTTTACCTTAGGTTTAGATTAAGGTATAATTTATATAGATCTTCCATATTTAGAAACACGGACATTAGTATTCAGGGAAATAATCACTCACACACTCACTAATTGAATTTCATACACATATACACTCATGAGGTTAATGCACATACATATGCTCGTATACCCTCGCACATAACTAAACATTCATATTCATACATATAACACATAGGGTACATATATAAGCACATAAGTTAAAACATATAGACACACTTAAAGTAGCACACAAAAAATGCAGACATTCATAGACACATTAAAACGCACATTGGAGCTTTGAGTTAGTGCTTAAAAATAAGCACATAGGTTACTACATATCACAAAAACCACACATAAAAACTTATACAAACATGATTCTTAAGGATACAAAAACACTCATAATACAAACACATAGGGTAATAAAACACATAGAGTATAACTTAGAAGACGTAGGATAATACTCACAAAGATATTTATCTATGCACATGCACTCACATAAATACACATTTGAGATTCCAACACACATAGTTAAACATATGCACATAGGCATCCAAACACACATCACATTCACAAATAGACATATAGGCACATACATAGTTAAGTATTCACACATACATATGTATACAAATTTAGATGAAAATAAACTCACACACAAGAACTTTGCACATACTAAGTTACTTAACACATACAAATATACACTTCGCACATACAAATATACATTCAAGTTCAGCGACGCATAGACCCATACAAATATTCACATTCACAAGCCCATACACACACACATTTTCACAAACAAAGCTTCACACATTCATGCTCATCCACACACAAACATTTGTGCGCACATAGGCTTATATCCACATATATGGCACACACGCCCACATCTGCATAATCATTCTCATGTCTTTTTAGACTAATTACGTACACACATTCATTGAAACACAAACACACACATACTTAGCTATGCACAAATTTATATAGATAAGCATATACCACATTTAAGTACACATTCACAAGCACATTCATTCACATGCTCAATTCACACACTAGCACACATCTATGTATGACAACCATATACGAACATCCACATATGCAAACACACATATCATATATACGGACATATGCTCATTCATATACATACATACCATATTATGCATGTCCTTCAATAGGTTTGTAAAGATTCATACATACAGAGATGGTAGCAAACATAAATATGTAAAACACTTACAAACACAGAAATGGTTGGGCACTTAGGGTAGTCATATACTTATACAGAGGGTTGTATATGGAGGGTTCAAATAGACCTAAAGTTGAACATAAAGTAAGATTTTCTAATGAGGAAGCAAATATCTCTTCCTACGTGAATAGAGAACAATTTCATCTTCTTCAACCTACAAGTAATAGAGAGATCAATCAAAGCACTTAGAATAGCTTTTGAGAGGGTTTAGAGATAATGTTTGTTTAAGATGATTTTATATTTTTTTGCATGTAAGTCAGAGAGGCAAAATCCTTTCAAAATCCACCCCCACCAAACCTTCATATCATCCCGATGGGCCAACTTGCAAATCAAATAGGCAAAGATAAACGAGTATCAAATAGTCACAGGTAGATGAGAATCACTTTGAAAACCAGGAACAAACATATGTATACTTCATGAAAATTTTAATGGAATTGATACAAATTTAAAGACCAAAGTAGATCCAATTTTGCACACACATCTTATTATGTTTTAGCCTTTGCAATTAGACAAGCAATCATATGAATGAATCATGAGCTTTGTAGTTCATCCATTTATTCAACCTATTGAGATCCAAGATATGCTTCTAAGCACTCAGATATACTAATCCCTACTAACTTAGTTTGTAGAAGTACAATTAGTTTCTCCTATTTATCTCTTTCTACCCAAACTCTCCATCAAATATTATTCTCTTTCTTTAATTTTAACTTTATTTTCTTTTTCTTTTTCACTTCATCCTAGCTAAACCATTTTTCTTTTATTTATTTACATTAGTGAGCCTATGCCAAAATTGGGTGTGACTCATGGCCTTATCCACCCAGCCAAGTTCAACCACTTGTATGCAGACCTGACATAGTGCAAGATACACAATGTGAACCCCATATGAAATCGATGTCAGCTTATGGCTTTGACCATGCAATGAGAGTGACTTCGCCCACCTATTGACCCATATAGGCACATGTTAACATAGAGGTCACACCATACGATGAAACTAGCATCCGCTCATGGACCTGATCATCCGACTAGGGTAGCTCGACCCACCTACTAGAACTTTGCAACACACTATTGGTACATAGACATACACACACACACACATATATATAGCTTGTTTGAGTATGACGGCTTTAATTAATCATAAACTATTTGGAGGAAGGATCTCAAAAGGAACAAATAGTAGAAACCAAAGAATCCCACTCACCAACTTCAAGTCTATGAGCATATACATGCACTTAGTTTAAGTTTTGTCAGCACATCACAAGGTCTTCACTCCCGAAATCTCTAATCAGCTAACCAATTCTACTCATAAAATCTCTCATCTTTCATGCATTACACATAATTATAATATATTTATGCTATCACGGCTCTACTTAATTCACTTTACATTCGTATAAATGTGAACACATCTATCAAATATAAAAATGCAATGCATATTTATATACTTTTATAAAAGAAATTAAATTAGAGTGGAAGTGTTTACCTAGTTTTATCTTTTTATTCCATATTGACATCATTCTTCATCTTCCTCATGTGCAAACTACCTTGTTAAAACATCTTAGCATGTTTTTCACAAGTTAGGAAAAGGCTAATCTGTTTCGTCAAAAATGTCACATTCAAAAGAACAAAAGAATCCTTGAAACTTATCAGTTTGTTTCAAACAATTCATCTTTATCAATCAAGTGTGCATTTTAATCACTTCCTTCTTTTCTTGCTATTTTAAAGTCTTAGTTCTTTTGTTCAATATCTAAGGTTTTGAAGTTTTTGAATTAATTTTCATATTGTTTTGGATTTGTGTGATAATATGATTAAGGAATTGTTTCTCTATGTCGTTCATTTGCTCTTCACAATTTCTATTTACATGCATTATTTCTTTGGTCTTTCTTGTTTAATTTCATTGGTTGAGTTTGTAGTTATCAAACATTCTCATGATCAAAAAATTTCTCATTAGTAAACAACATGGAATCAAATGAAACATGGACTTCTTGAGGTTTCCTTGATACTAGTTGTAATACAAGATCAAACCCTCTTTGATCTATATCCAATTGTTCCTCTACAATTGGCTCAAAACATTGATTTTCTTCCTTTCCTTGTCTACTTTCATCTTCCTCAATCTATTAGTTCATGTTCACTTTTAATTCATGTGACACTCGTTTGTTCATTAGATTTTGTGTTCACATGTATGCTTGGTTTGCATACTTTTTTTACTTTCTTTACATGCGTTTGGTTTGGTTTTGGTCTACTCTAATAATTTCTTCATTCGGTGGCTTCCTACATTCAAATGTAAAGGTGATAAATCTTGATAACCACAAATTTTCTATCATATTTTATTACTAGTTTATGTCTTCACTCACTTTCATATGCCCTACAATCCTAGAATATATATCCATACTAATCACACCAAAAACATCTTGGAGGTTGCTTTAGAACAATATTTAATTTTGAAGGTGTAATTCTAGGAGTGGATCTTTTAAGGTCAAATTATTGTCTATCAAATGTATATTCAAACACACCTTGATCTCTTACCTCATGTTCATAAATACATTTCAATTATTGTAGATCCTTGGTTTGGTTGTTCAAAGGTTTGATTCTATTCTTCAACTCTAAAACTTTAGATTCCCATGCTTCTTTTATACCTTTAAGACTAATTCCCATTATTTACATATAATCAAACATTATATTGATTGTTTGCATTAAGGTTAAGATGATTGAAAATTTCTATTGAATAGATTCTTTTGTTCTTGTTTCTATTTCTTTGAAGTGTTCTTCACATCATCTAATTCTTTTTTCAATCATTTCATTTATGTATGATTCGTTGACTTCTGTGTAAATGAAATCATTTTGACTATGGTCCTTAGATTCATTTGAGCAAGATTCTTTAGCTATGCTTGGAACTATATTCTCCATTTTCTCTAATTTGTGAGTTTGATTTCGTTTTTCTTCAGTTTTATTTTGCTTTTTAATTCCTTGATTTTTCTTCTTTTTATGATTTTTAATTCTATTTTTAATGTTTCTGTTCTTTGTATCTAAAATATGCTAGTAGCAATCCTTAATCTCAGTAGCGATAGACAAGTGCGCAATATGATGTATGTAACCAATGTAGAGTATGAGTGAACACTTCTAGTTAGAGAAATAATCTTTTTACTTCATGTGCGTGAAGCAATGCAGATATTGGAAAAAATGAAAAGTGAATACCTAGATATATGATCTCAAGCCAGGGCTGTGGATTTGTGTACAGAAAAACTATTTTTACATTTGCTTTTTGAAAAAGATAGATACAAGTATTTCTAAATGTGCATAAAAATGCATCCCTTTCAACTTCTTGAAGAATGTTCTTTGCTTTCTCTAGGGGCCATTTCTTGCTTTAACTCAGCACCTTGGTGTTTATACTTCCCTTGGCTTTAAAGGTTACATTGGAAAGGTGATGTGGATGGGAAAGGATCTCCCTTGGTGGATCATCGCTTTTGAGGCCTTAACAACCCCTTGGAGTGACCCTAGCCCTTGAGGGGCTTAGGCCACCTGTTGGGTGATCCTCACCTTGAGAGAAATGATGTACCAAAAGTCATACGGTCTGCTTACCTGATCCCACTACCTATTTAGATGGGTTCCTGGTAAATTATTTCCTTGCACCATATGTAGACAACGAAAGTCCATAATTATTTATTTCTGTAAGGAATGAAATTTTGATAGGTTTCATTGTAGGTGGAGGGTCTGTTATCAATGTTATCGCTAATTTTGCAATGAAGAACTTAAATTCAAACCTTACCAATGAAACACCTTTTAGTGACACACTAATAGATCAACAATGAGTTACCAAACCAGGCCTTATTGAAAAGGTACTCATGACAATGCAAGGTTGTGAGTTTCACTAGGATTTTGTTGTTATTGCCCTACCAATATAGGATAATTGTTATCCTCAATTCATGGGAAGGCCTTGGTTGAGGCAAGAAAAAACAGTTTAGGATTGGGGAAGGAATATGTTTTGGATATCTACAACAACTAATAATCAAGTGCAGATACACTTGGATGAAGGATTGGACATAGACAAGGCATATATGTATATATTGAATACTTATTATGCGTTCTATATCTCATGAAAATGATAATCTGCTAGATTGGATGATGGGAAGTGAAAATTGTTGCACAATTGAGATATGTGAGATAAGTGAGAATCGTGTAGAAGAAACACCAAGAAGCCAAAAAATAGGTGAAATTCATAATTTTCACTTCAACAAATAGGAAAAATGTAAGACAAGTGATTACAGAAAACTAGATGTAGAAGCCAAAACTTTATGTCATGAAGCCTATGGTGTGCACCTCTCTTAGTTTTGGCTATGATGAAGCCCACGTTGGGCACCTCTCCTAGGGTGTCCCAAGTAGGCGTCATGAGGTCGAATTCGGGCATAGCTGAAGTGGGTGAGAAGTCACACGTAAGCAAGGTGGCCAATTTGGGCACCTAATTTTTGGTGGTCAAAATGAAGTATCTAGGTGTACAATTTTCTTGTAGGATGAACAGGGGAAACTAAATCTATAACCTCTCAAGACTCATTTGCCTAATTTTTCTTTGTGATTTTCATGATGGGCCACCTCAAGGTAGGCACCTAGTAGATAGTAGGAAACATACAAAGAGCATTCGTATGTTGAAAATAGCCTATTTTTTTCCCAAGAAATGACTCCTTCTTTTGAGCGAAATGGTTAGCTTCAATTTCTCAAGGCATCTCCATGGTGGCTGAAACCACCTAGTGGGAAACTTGACCACAGTGCTCAAATTTAGCAAAAGGCATCACTACACTACTTTTTCTAGGTGAATATATCAAAGCTAATGGTTTATTGGATGTTATATTGAAATATGAAGAATGTTTCAAGGTACCTTAGGCTACACCATATGATTAAGTGGTACCAAAGGATGTTTTATTTCCAAAAATTTCATCATAATGGACATAGGAGCCAATCATATAGCATGTGATAAGTACTACTTTTATTCCAGTTAATGAACATTTGTGTAAAGAAGTAACATTCATGCAAGACATACATCTTGAAGAAGATCAAAATCATCACTTGAGCAACCCATGAGGAAAAGGGATTATGGCCATTAAGACACATTCCAAGGGTAAGATTAATTTTGAATTACAAGGAAACTAAGACATGGAAGAAACTCTGTAAGAAGCACTTCAAAGTAGTTGATATATTTAGGTAGTGATGTGTGTGAACACTCTAGGACCGTCGGGGCACTTTTTTCCTTCTTTAGGAGGTTTTTTTCCCCGGCTTGTATATATGCCTATTGCCCTAATGGGCTACTTATCTTTGTACATTCTCTAGTAATACATTCTGTATTGTGTGTTGTGCTCCAAGCTTCTTCTCCTTCCTCGTGTTGT
This sequence comes from Ceratopteris richardii, assembly GCA_020310875.1. Lineage (NCBI taxonomy): Eukaryota > Viridiplantae > Streptophyta > Polypodiopsida > Polypodiales > Pteridaceae > Ceratopteris > Ceratopteris richardii. The sequence goes on from CM035423.1 coordinate 54,230,662, forward strand.
TCAGTATTAGTATCAGAGCAAGTCGTCGCTTCATCTAGGGCATCATCGACACTCCTCCGGTTGGAGTCTCAGAATCGCATGAATTTTGGTGAGCATACTCAGCATGATTTCAAAGATCAAAACAGCTTTGCTATGTGGTGCCGAAATCGTGATCTGAGCTCGTTTTGGCCTCCGAATGCACTATCGCAGTGCTTGTGTAGGCTATTTCATCTTGTTGTGCCAAAGGTATATAACAGTTTTTGTTCGCCAATATAAGCATCTCAAAGTCTGCTACAGGTCTAGTAGAATTCGTCTAGGCAGTTCTGTTGAACTTTTCGAGATACAGTCACACTTTCTACATCAAAGTATTTTAGTCACTGGCCATGGCTGAAAGTAGTGATGTATTCCGTATGTTGGCTATTGAGGATAAGTTAGATGGTACCAACTACCCATTATGGGCTTATATGATGTGACATGTGTTGGTTGCAAAAGGACTGTGGAACATTGTGCAGGGTGTCAAAAAATGTCATATCACACCTACAACTATTACAACTACAGGTATTGAAGTTGATACAGAAGGTGTCGAAGATGGTGATATTCTGCATATTCATGTTCATGCTGCGTTTTCTCCTGCACCTACTGTAGAGCAGATTCCCCGGGATGGCAGAGATGCGCAAGCACATGCATTGATAGCTTTGTCTATCAAATGTGCCATTATTCCTCACATTCGCTCTTGAAGAACAGCTAAGGATGCTTCGGATACATTAACCACATTGTACCAAGCTAGGAATGAGGCTCGTATTGCTTACCTCTGAAAACAGTTGGAGAGTGAGCACATGAATGAAGGCGATTCTATGGAAAGTTTCCTAATGAAGATCAAAGACTTCAAGGAACAATTGATTTCTGCTGATGAGGTTATACCAAATAGCTCACTTGTGCAGACCATTTTGAATGGTCTTCCTGATTCAAATCAGAGTTTTGCTTATACTCTTCAGTTTGATGATGAAAGGCAATCCAAATGCCTTATCATTTGAGGAGCTAGTCTATATTCTGTTGCAGGAAGATCAGTCCAGGCAGAACAGGTCCAGGCAGAACAGATCAAGCTTTCCTGGCTAGTCAGAAGGGCAAAGGAAAATGGAGCTCTTGGACTAGTAAGCAGAAATCTACTAATTCTGCACATTCGTGGAAGGAAGATAAAGATGAGAAGAAATCAGAAAAGCTGAAATCGCTTTGTAAGTTCTATAAAGGGAATGATCATATCATAAAGAACTCTCTAAAACTGGCCGCTAAAGAGGAAAAGAAGAAAGAGGCTGGAATGGTTGTTGCAGAGGGCTCTACACCAAAAATAGAGTCTACTAATCTTGTGGAGGAAGAACAATGAGTGTTTACTACTGTCTACAGTTTTGACCCATCTTCTCATGAGCAGTGCATGTCTACAGTAGACTCAAATTTTTGGTATTTTGATAGTGGGGCGACCAAACATATTACCTCGCAGTGCAGTTTCTTCTCTTCACTCGAGGCTGCCCCTAACAGGAATACTGTTACATGCACGAACAACTCCTCTTATCCTATTACAAGAGTTGGTAAGATCATTTTGACTACTGTTGATGGTAGTACTTTCACTTTGTCAGATGCTTTATTTGTGCGAGGGATCAAGAAGAACCTGTTATCAGTTTCTGCATTATCCAAGTTTGGCTTCGTTGTGAAATTTGTTGATGATAGGTGTATAGTTCATGATCTATCAAATGGCGGTGTGATTATTGCTTCTGGCATTTTATGTCATGGGCTATATAAGCTCATACACTATGAAAGATCTATAAATGATTTCGCATGTGCAGTAAATGATTCTCATGCTATGTGAGATGCAAAGCTTTGGCATGCATGCTTTGGTCATCTGAATTTCGCTTGTTTGCTATGCTTGCAAAAATATGAAATGGTGTCCTCTTTGCCCAAACTTGAGGCATGTGGAAAACATGTTTGTGAAGGTTGTATTTTAGGCAAAATGCAGTGTTTGTCATTTCCAAAAGATGGTTCACTTTGGGCTACTCAGAAATTGCAGCTTATACATAGTGATGTCCGTGGTCCTATGCAGGCACCTTCTTTTGGGAATTATCATAACTTCGTGACTTTCATCGATGATTTTTCTAGTCATGCATGGGTATATCCATTGAAGGCAAAGTCCGAAGTGTTCATGTGCTTCAAACAGTTTTTGGTTTTGGCTGCAAATCTATCAGCATGTAGAATGGGGACCCTCCGTTCTAATCGAGGGGGGGAATATATGTCTTCTGATTTTAATGCATTTCTGGTTGAACGTGGGATAAAACACCAGTGTACGGTGTCATATACACCTCAACAAAATTGAGTTGCTGAATGAAAGAACAAGCCACTCATGGAGATGGCGAGGTGTATGGTCAAGAGTCAGGCATTATCACATAGTTTCTAGCTTGAGGCTGTCATGTGTGCAACATATGTATTGAATAGGTGTCCCACTAAAGCGTTGTAGTCTATCACTCCATATGAAGCTTTGCATGATCGCAAGCCATCCGTTGCTCATCTGCGTGCTTTTGGTTGTTTGGCATATGCAATAGTGCATGAACAACATCGCAGAATATTGGATGATAAAGTACTAAAATGTATTTTTTTTTGGGTAGAGTTCTGATAGTAAAGGCTATCGTCTGTATCATCTACAGACTAAACGCATTCTGGTTACCCGTGATGTTGTTTTTATGGAAGATGTTATTTAGCCATTGCTTTCATGCACTAAGGAGACATATGTTTAGCTCCAAAGACATGTATGATACTTTGCTGCCTCTTTTTACAGGTGGGTAGTCTAGTGTTGGTCCCAATGAGGAAACTTCTCAACCTTTGCAAGTTTCATGTGATGATGCATATCATTCCATTTCTGAAGCAGATTTACATGATGCTCTAGTTGATGAGAGAGCTGATATTGAGCAGGCAAACACTATGCCAAAATGGCTAGTGCAGACTTTGCGTAACAACTTAGATGCACCTTTGTCATATCGTACTCGATCAAGATCTCGTAGTGCCTCTTTTGCATCAGATTGCTATGCTATGGCTGCATCTAGTCTCTATGATGAGACTGAGCCTGTTACGTTTGATGAAGCACAAAACTCAAAAAATTGGATGGTTGTTACACAATCTGAATATGATGTAATAATGAAGAATGGTACTTGGTCTTTATGTGACTTGCCTCTTGGCAAGAAGGCCATTTTCACTAAGTGGGTATACAAGCTGAAGCGTAAACCTGATGGTACAATTGACAGGTATATGGCTAGGCTTGTGGCAAAGGGTTATGCACAGAAAAGAGGCATTGATTTTGATGAGACCTTTGCACCTACATGCCGTATGACTATTTTTTGGAGCATCTGTGCACTTGCATCCCATCATGGTTGGAATGTACATTAGGACATTAAAATTGCATTTCTGAATGGTGACTTTCATGAAGAAGTGTATGTTTTTCAGCCTAGTGGCTTTGTGCACAAAGGGCATGAGAAGCAGGTGTGCAGGTTAAAGAAGGCATTATATGGTTTAAAGAAAGCACTACATGCTTAGTATGAAAAGATACATGCCTATTTGATTGCACATAGGTTTCAGAATAGTCCAACTGAAAGCACCTTATATGTTAAGCATGCTAATGATGTAATTCTGATCATTGTGGTTTATGTTGCTGACATGCTGCTCACGGGTCCTCATGAGATGAATATTGCTGATTTTAAGGCTGACTTGCATGCCTCATTTGAGATGTCTAATTTGGGCCATTTGCATCATTATTTGGGCATTCACTTTATGCACGTTGATGGTGGAATGGATTTGTGTCAAACGAGATATATTGACACATTATTGCAGTGTTTTGGGCTTGAAGACTATAAACCTATTGCCACTCCTATGGAGACAGGTTTACGATTGAGTCTTCATGATGCTAGAGATGCATTTGATGCTATTTTCTATTAGCAAGCTGTTGGATGCTTGATTTACTTATGCATTACTCAGTCAGATATTCAGTTTGCTATCTCATAGATGAGCAGGTTTATGCATTGCCCGGGAGTCAAGCATTGGCAGGCTGTTAAGCGTATCTTTTGCTACTTGATTGGTACTCAACTACTTGGGTTTTTTTATCTCAAGGGGGATCACTACCGCTAGATTTGCATGCTTTTTCTGACTCTCATTGGGCTGGTTGCTATGACACTCGTGTGTCCACTAGTGGCTTTTTCTTCATTCTTGGTAGCTCATGTATATCTTGGTTGAGCAAGAAGCAGCCTACTATGGCCACTTGCAGTTGTGAGGCTGAGTATAGGACAGCTTTCACAACGACTCTTGAGTGTGTGTGGCTCTAACGCCTTATGGCTGATTTGGGTGTTGGTTAGTCTTCTGCCACCACCAGCTTCACTAACTGTCCGAGCACATTGGCAGTTGTGAGGGACCCTCTGTTCCATGCTAGCATTAAGCACATTGAGGTGCATTATCATTATGTCTGTGAGAGGTTCTCTGCTAGGGAGATCAGCCTGGCATATTTGCCCATGCAAGAGAACATTGCACGCCTTTTTATGAAGGCTTCGCCTAGGGAGAAGTTTGAAGCTTTCCGCAAAGCTTTGGGCTTACTTACTTTTGTGGAGTGATTTCCACATAGCTTGGCACTTCATTATACTTGAGTTCTAGCTACTTGTTTACCGCATCACTCTCAGGGGCGATTTGTTGATATATTTAGGTAGTGATGTGTGTGAAAACTCTCGGACCGTCGGGGAACTTTTTTCCCTCTTAAGGAGGTTTGTTTCCCCCGAACAGTGTATATACACCTATTTCCCTAATGGGCTACTTATCTTTGTACATTTTCTAGTAATACATTCAGTATTGTGTGTTGTGCTCCTTCCTCATGCTATTCGCGTGCTTCCGTAGACGTCTATCTCCAACAGAAGTTGAAGAGTGATATTGGAGGATAGAGCCTCACTTGCAAGGTATGACTACTATTCTAAAGAGGAAGACAAATAGAAAGATAGAAGCAGAATATCAAACTAAGGAGAAAGAGAATGTGGCTCTAAAGAGAACCACAATGATGAAAAGTACAACTCTAAAGAGATTTCATGACATGAGAAGATTAGTTCAACACAGAGAAGTAAATTAGAGGAACTATGGCCAAAATTAAATGGCGAAGAAAAAGTTGTTTCATCCTGCCATGGAGTAATTGGAAGACTTAGACGAGGAGAAGAAGCCCCTCGTCAACGTTGAGGGTGAAGACTTATCTTAATTAAATCAAGCAACAAGAGATTAACTCACTATACATACCATAATTTAAGTCGCTTCATTTCTATAGTTCATTTCATTTGAATAAGAAAAATAAAGACTTGATGTGGGGGTTTGTAAATATGATGATTCTCAAAGAAGTGATGCAATCACAAAGCTTGAAGTTGGTCTCATTGGATCTCATGTAGCTATGCTAGTCATCATTTGATGATCTTTGTTCCATTAAATAATTACGCTTATTCCTCGTGAGTGGGCATTTGTTCTCTCCTTTACTATGGGAAGGCCATAATTTCTACTGTAATTAGGCATCCCCGTTCACCTCATGTCTCATAGAGTCTTCAAGCCACCCATCCGGTGAACCCTTGCCCTTGGGGTATGTGAGGGCCACCCTTTGCCGACCCTCACCCCAATGGAACACTTGGGAATGAGTTAGACATCAAGCAATGTGAAGTTTACACCATGTAAAAAGATGCTTCAAATATGCTTAAGAAGAGTATGACTACTCAATTGCTACAAACTGTGGCCATGGAATAACACATGAAGAAACTCATAAAGGTTAACTTTCAAGGTTAGAGGATGTTCCTCCCTTTTTGTGAGGCCTCCTGTGTGTTGTAGCTCATTGTCTTGGTATGTGTACTTCCCTTGGATTCATAGGTTACATTGGAAAGGTGATGTGGATGGACAAGGATATCCCTTGTGCAACCCTCACTTTGGGGATTGAGACACCACCTTGAGAAACGCTTGGCTTGAGGGACTTGGGCCACCCCTTGGGGTGATCCTTGCCTTCATAGGCTTGGATCACCCTTTGGGTAGACCCTTGCCTTTGAAATTTTGGGCTATCCCTTGGGATGACCCTCGGGTTGGAAGGTTTGGGCCACCATTAGGGGTGACCCTTTCCATTAAGGGCTTGGGCCACCCTTGGTGTGATCCCAGCCTGAGAGGCATGGTACACCCTTTAGGGAAGCCCTCCCCTTCAGGTTACACACAAGAAAAATGAAGCCTCTTCATGCTCACACACAGTGAAGACAAGACAATTGTATACGACAAAGCCAACTGACAATAGGAAAAAGCCAAGAAAAGACCATATTGATAAGGCAAGGGAAATGTATTCTAATTGGAGGAAAGACACTCACAATTTAAGGCTAATTGTGCATCTCCTCTTCTCTGGCTACCTAACACTTCATTTTGTTGTGGTAAGTTGGGTGACTATTAGCTTAATTTTCCTTTCCAAGAAGAGAACAATCCTCTTTTGAGGGTAATATCCACATCATGAGGTGGATGCTCCTTCTCCACACCCTACTTGTTGGGAAAATAGATCCCAATAAAGGAGAATTCTTGATGGACATCACAAGGAAACTAGCCACTATGGGCAACCCACCTCTACATTGTGCATCTAGACTCAACTAGGTGAGCTCTAGCTTAATCATTGTCGTGGAGTATGATTCCTATTCAAGGTGAATATGATGTTTTGATCACCAAGGTTGAGCTCCAAAATTCACTCACCTCAAGCATGGGTGACCTCTTATTTTACCTCACCATGATTTGGGCATCTATAGTATCTCCCTCTCTCAACATACCAGAATTGGGGCGTCTACCTCTTGGCTACTATTCATTATGGCAAGATATTTGGGGGACTACCCCTCATCTCCAACAAGAGTGAATACCACATGAAGATTGATTTGGGCTCCACCATTAGGTGGCTCCTTCTCCTCAACCACCCTTTTTCGAAGAATATGGAGAGATGGCAAGTGATAAAGTATATTTTTATAAACTTGTTCATAAGATGTTACAATGTGAATTTTTTTTAACATCGTTGCATTCTATTGCTTTTCTATTGCATTTATACTAGAAATATTTCTTATTGTTCAGACACTTCTTGATTTTTGTAGTCATATTTTAGTCCTCGAGTGGCCACAAGCCCACTATAGTGCTCATTTGAATTAGTTCCGACTTACTATAACCATTCTGAGTCTAAAGGAATTGGGCTTCCTTTCATAAATGCACTTGAAACCTTTCTATATTTGTGACTTTCCTATCAAGTAGTGTATCTGCACACAGACATGTCACATGGTATACTTCCCTAAGGAAGAACTCCTCTTAAGTAGAATAAGTACAAAACGTGTCGTCACATAGGCCTCTCCTATAGTTTGGTACTCTCCTTTAGTTTGATACTTGAGTACCTCATCTACAAGAAGAAATGATTGCTCCTTCAAATCTATGATCTTTTTCAAAAAGATATTTCATGGAATCTCCTTAATTCATATGCTCACTCTCCTACTATTTTTTTAGGTAAGGAATATGAGCCTCATTCCTTATCTGATATAAAGTCATAAGGATATCCAAAGCAACCTTTATTGTCTTGCAAGAGCAAATGTGAGAGATAATGACAAATTTGATAGGCAAAGCTATCAATGCATGTGCCTCAATATCTCTGCAGCCCTAATGAAGTTTCTTTACAGTAGGTGGAGTACGAGCCCCAATAGAAGCATGAATTAGAAAAACAACACCTTCAATGCAATCTACATCACCTTCAATACCTGTATTTGGACACGTAGCACTGCAACATATGAGCCTTATACCAACCCTTATACTAGGGCAAATGCACATGGGGAATTTGGTGGTGGTGCCTATATAAGCACCAGCAGAAGTGTCTCTATGGTAACAAAGTTATGAGCATCCATATGGGCATCAATATAAGGATCGGTTTGTACTTAGTACTAGTGATATAGGCATCGATATAAACACCCATATTTTTTCATTGAAATAAGCCTTAATATTGACCTGAAAATCAACGATAAACATTGGTATAAAAATCAACGGTATAAGCATAGGTATGTCCCTAGGAGAAATTGTCAATATAAGCATCTATATGGCCTAGGCATACCAATGCTCATACTTCTATGCATACCGATGACCATATCTCCAAATTTTTTTAGGAAGTGTATTGTATCTTGCTATAGCAATATGAAATTTTTGTTGTGTATCAAAGGACAATACAATTTTCCAAAAAAACCGAGTATAGATGACACGTACTCTATCTATTGGCAATTTAGGGTGTATATGATTGATTACCAAAATGAGATTTGAAAAAAAAAATCTCATTGTCAAACATGAAAGAGATATATAAGATAAGAACGAACAATGAACCATGTACAAAAGAGATATTCTACAAATGAACCATGTACAAAATTGTGGCAAATGACTGCCATATATGAGCCAAATAAAAAATGTGGCAAACTAGTTCCATATATGAGCCCAATATAAAATGAGGCAAAACACTAACATATATGAACCAAATACAAAAATATGGTGCACTAGTGCCATATATGAGCTACATACAAAACTATGGCACATGACCGCCATACACAAAACCATAGGAATAAGAACATCTATATCTAGAGTCCTCCAACAAAGCATATTCATGAGATCAGACAAATTGAAACGATGTTTATAAACAAAAACTAAAGAACACTAAACCAAGTTAAGTAGCTCACCACATGATACATGCTCCCATGAAATGAACACATGGCATCTATGCAACTCCTCCAATAGCACAACGAACCCATGAGGATATCCATAAGCCTCCTCTGCTCATCTCTGAAGAGAACCCACTACCAAATCCCACAACAAATATGCGAAATGTGAGATCACCAAACATAAAATTCTTAACATCAACAAATTAATTCACCAAGAGGATAGTTTCAAAGTCATGATGCATCATGTCCTAACCATGGCTACCCAAATGCAACACTCCAATCGTATCTAGACATGTGATTACCGCATCTCATTGTTGATAATATCGGTCAAGATTTTACTCTTGCTCATCGTGAACCATCTCCCACTCCTAAGTGTCTAGCCATACATGCTTTAGTAAGCTTCGTCTAAAAGCCCCATAAACCTTTGATCATCGATGCGATATCAACTCATCTCTCATGTGCTGAATCCACCCTCAGCAAAAAAGAGAGTGCCGATGTGCTAGCTGCTACTCATGATGGATAACCTCTGAAATGTAATCTTTGAGATCTTTATTTGATTCATTCTATTTGACCATGATAGAATGTATAAAATCTATTGTGCATGGTTTCATATGTGCTGACACATGGCCTCTCATGTTGCATCCATCACTGAAGCTACATCACATTTATAGGATAGATTGGACTTAGCATGATCATGAGCACCCCAAGGTGTATGTGATGTCTTGTGTGGCATAATTGCATTTGAGGTACTCAATTTAGGAGTAGTTCTGGGTGACACAACATCCATCACACTACCTCCACAACATGGAGCTCTTCCTCTAGACCAAGCCATAGATCCATATCTAAAACATGCTCCTGAAGAACATGACCTAAATAGATGAGACGTTATCTCCCCTTATCTCTTTAGATGATATCCATCATACTAAGGAACTCAATTTATAAATGGTTGCTCCTACATACTCTAAAAGATAATCTTTCATAGTTACACGAGGCACAAACTGCAAAAATGTATGCTAATAATGAGACTTGAGCCCATCTAGAATGTCTTTTCCATGTGAAGGCAATCTCTAGACACCTCATGCACCTACTAGATCTGTAGATCCCTTCGTTGCAACATTCTTCCATTTGGCTTGGTAATTACTGATAACTCTTGCATAGAACCTCACTCTTCCAAGTCCTCCCTTTGTGTTTTGCTTTCCTTCTTTCTGATCAATGTCTTCATTGAATTTAGTAGGATTTTGCAAAGATTTTGAATTTATGGAGTCAAATCAACTAGAAACAAATGTTAATTAGAGAACCGTTTGGTTTTTCTTCTGTTTGATTTCACAATATCCAATATTTATTTACTAAACTTTGAGATTTCAGTTTATGAAAAACATTCTCTCCATTTTCTTGAGAGTTTTTCTTAAGGTTTTGCATTATCCTGCAATGGCTGTACCCATAACATGAACCTATCTATTATCAGAGGCCACATTTTGCACAGATATTCTTGACTTGAAGTATTTAGGTTTAACTTCTGAATATCCGTTAAAATCCATATTGAATATTTCTTCTACGAAATAACAAAGAAATATGTATAATATGAATGAGATAACTGTGCAAGTAGACACAGATACCGTGCATGAGATCCCAAGGTTTAGGATGCATATGAAATATCTAATCAGATTCAAACAATCACCTAAGTCATTTATGATGCTAGAGAATCGTTGGCATGATAGTCCACTAATAATATAGTGTGATTTCTGATCATGCCGTCAGATACACCATTGATTTAAGATTTGAATCTATCAGCGATAGTAATCCTTCTTAATGAGTATGTCCCTACATAGTATGTTTCTATTGTATAAATACATGGGTCTACCAAATAGAAACCTTGAGATTTATGATTTATCTATCCTTTTAGATGGGTCTTGAACCTTAGGGTTAATTCTTTAAGGTTGAGTATCTTAAGCTTGATTGAAGGTCTCTATTATGCACTTTATTTGTACGTGAGAGTTTGCATGTGATTTCATCTCATTTCCTAAGCGTGAAAACTATGATCACATGACGGACACATGTGATTGAATGTACATATGTTCCCATGTCACTTGCTTAGCCCATTGGAGATGGAGCTATATGTAGGAGAAGTTGGTTGGCTGGATATGTCTATCTCTCTCCATCGTGTGAATCTTGCTAGTTAGTTATTCTTAGGTATTGTGTGATTAGTTGTGGACGTCATGAACCCTTCCACAACACACGTACGAGTGCTTGGTCGCCAACAACCATGGCGGACTATTGTTTATCTCATCTCGAAAGTGAGGAAAGAGTATCACCATGAGAATAATTCTAGAAAGATTCGTGGTGTCTCTTTTATCTTGCAAACTAACATTTCAAAATCCCACTAATGGTAGAAAGATCCTTCAGATACAAACATCCACAAAGTAATGGGAGCACTAGATTGTGCTCTACGACTACACTAGGCAATATTTCACAAATGTACTTCTGATTACAAGAGCATCTATGTAGGGAAAACGATATAACAAAATGTACCTAATACAAGACATCCCACTTTTCGAGACTGATAAGTATGAAAAATTGGGGTAGAGGAGATCCCACAACCTTGGACTATAGGTATGAAGAGATGATAGAGATGATAGAGGAGATCCGACTACTCGGGATAGAGACAATAGAGGAGCTCCCCAAACCCAAGACTGTAGGTATGAAGCAAGATATCTAGATTACAAGAACTCCCTCCAAGGAGATTAACTAGATATAAGAAATAACTAGAAAATATCGCATAGTATAATATTACAAGAGCACAAGGCCAAATGTACAAGTACTATATTAATCATGACTAGAAAAAGGACACCTAGAACTTTGAAAGTACTTACTTGGAGACCACAAATCCTTAAGGTCCCAAGACTCATATTGGCAAAAGTGAGTATGTATGTTGCCTACCCCTCCATATATAGGTTTTCAAGGGTGGTTCATCAATGTCAATTATGAATTCATGATGTCATCAATTTTGAATGTTACCTCAAGATATCAAAATCAAGCAAGTAGACAATGGATCTTAGGGTTTTAGAACCTGTCAAAGACAATGCAAGCATTAGTTTCTCTGAATTCTCCACCAAGCATGAGATGTATAAGGTCAAATGAAATCTCATATGATATGGCTCCAACATGGAGAGATGGAAAATTTGATGGACTCTCATGGTACTTGGTAAATGGAGCTTGACAGTGGCTCAACTTATCTTGTCGTCCAAGATGGTGAATAGACGAAATCTTTAATGGTCTAGCTTTGCACAAGGCCTTGAATTTTGCAAATTATTTTTCAGTAACCACACCTTATCCCCAATTTGATACGATGGATTTGGAATAAGATACTGATGTGTTGGAGAAACAATCACTAATTGGACATACATTTGAAGATCAAAACTTTAGAATAAAACTACATGCCTATGTGAAGAGAAAAATTCACAAGTGTATTATATTTGTAAAGTTAGTTCACTTTAGTTATAGAAGTTTTTTAAAAATCACGAGAATAGGAAAATCTATATAAGTTAGTTTGTATCAACTGACGCGATGAGGAAGACAATGAGAAAGTGAGATTGTACTCATTTTGTATGACTGAGAATAGTCAGGCTTCTCTGAGTGAGAAAGCACTTGTAAGCTTCTGAGTTTTCATAGCTATGATAAGAACTAGTTAAAGTTCTGTGTATAAGTCTTCTTCTTCCATCTCCAGTGTTTGTCTTCTGTGTAATGTTTTTGAAGAATTGAAGTTTTTCAAGCAAGTCGATGCCTGGCATCGAATCTTGGCTGATAAGTCATTGTTTTCATTCTCTGAGTGTTACCTGTTGTTGAATCTTCTAAAAACATGAAGTTTGTGGAGCAACTCGATGCTTGGCATGGAGTTTCAACATAAAGTCAATGCCCGACATCGACTTCTAACATAACAGTGGTCTTGTTCATGTGTGTGTCCAAGGGGGTAATTCTGGCGGTGAAAAAGTGGCTAAGAAAGCTGAAAGCAGATGCCAGGCATCGACTTTTGGTTGCAAGTCAATGCTAGGCATCGAATTTTCATTTGAAGACACTCAGAATTACTAAAAGAGGCAAAATCTCAAGTTTTGGCAAGTCATAGAGGGTGATCTTGTGAAGGCCATAACTTGAGTTCTAGAGACCCGTTTCATGTATATGATAGATTGTTGGAAAGCTCTAACTCTTCTAAATTCATTCACTAGAATATCGTGGAGAAATAATATTTGAGATAGGAGAAATTAGCAAAATACTAAAGGTATGTAATTTCAGTGACTAGGAAATTCTAAAGAAGTAAAGTTCTTGGTTTTGGCTATCATTTCTCAAAGTTTGGAGTGGCAATGAGTTAATGGTGACCATAGAGGTGTTCTAGTGTCACATTAATTCTTTTCTTGTGGTGTTTCATACATCAACAAGTGGTATCAGAGCAAAAAGGTCCTAGAGAGAAAAAGGCGACAAAGGTACGAGAAGTTTTGGAAAGTTTTCCATTAAAGTTTCAAAGGTGAAGCATTTGAAGACACAAGGCATCAAAAGGTTACTTCAAAAGTATTCTCATACACAAAGACCTCCAAAAGGTATTATCCTTTATCCTTTAAGCTCACAGGTTGCAGCAGAAGGAAAGGAGTATGGCAGATCATATCTCTATTGACAAACTAGACAGAGATAATTACCCTGCATGGGTAATGAGAATGGAAGCTTTACTTATGAGTAAGGATCTCATGGTATATGTAACAGGTGAAGAAGAGAAGCCAGCATTTGAAGATGAAAGCCGACCAACTAAAGAGGAACTTGATGCTTTAAAGTATTGGCAGAAGAAGGATGCAAGTGCAAAAGCCTACATTTACAATACAATCTCTAATCATTTGCTACCACACATCAGAGGATTGGAATCATCTGAAGATCTATGGAATGCATTGGAGTATCATTTCCAAAGCACTACTAAAGCATGGAAAGCAAGTCTATGGTCAGAGTTTACATCATTCAAGAAGAAGCCAAGTCAAAGTATTAGTGATTATGTCACTAAGATGAAGGATCTAGCAGATAGTCTTGGATCCATAGATGAAGATATTGAGGATCACAAGTTGATTGCTCAATTACTTACAAGTTTGAGAGGGGATGAAAGGTGGAAACCTTTTGTCTTATCAACAAAACTTTCATTAAATCATTATGTTCTAGATTTGAACCAGTTGCTTGGTTTGATGCTCACATTGAGCAAGACTTGAAGGGAGATGAAGATAAAGGACAAAGTTCTGCAATGTACATGAAGAATAAGAAGAAAGGAGATAAAGGTAAAGCAAAGGATGAAGAAGAGTCAAGTTCTCAAGTTTATTATGCGAGGTAAAGGCACTGGTAGAGGAAGACCAAGAGCTTTTGGAAGAGGAAGAGGTAATCAAAATAACAACAAGAAGGCTTGCTGGATCTGTGGATTGAGTAATCATTTGGCTCATGATTGTTGGCACAACCAACAAGGATCAAACTAGAATCAAAACAACAACAGCGGAGGCAAAGGTGGAAGATATCAAAGTAATTTTCAGAGAGGTAGACAAAGTCAAAGAGGAGTCTATGGTAGAGGTGGAGGAAGAAGTTGGGGACAAAATCAATCCTACAACACCACCTACTACAATTATGCAAATGATACACAGAATGAAGGTCATACATCATTGATGATGAATTCGATCAGCACATCAGATAAAGAAGATCTAAAGGTATTTTACATTGACTCTGGATGTTCTAATCATTTGTCAAGAAACATAGAATTGATGTTAGAATTGGAAAAAGGAATTTCTAGTCACACAGTTCAAACCGGTGATAATACAAGACATAGTGTACATTCAATTGGAAAAGTGAAATGCAAGAGTGGAGCAGATTTGCTAACCAATGTTTTGTATGTTCCTACAATACCTAAAAACTTGATTAGTGTGGGACAGATAGTTGAAAAAGGTTTTCAAGTCAGGTTTACAAATGAAGGAGTATTTGTTGAAGATCCAGAGAATGGATATAATCAGATTGTCTCTGGTAAGAAAGAAGGTAGACTCTTTACTTTAAGAGTACAAGGGAACATTGGTCAAGCTTTGCTCACACATGGTGAAGGAGTGATTACAGAACTTGATGTCTGGCACAAGAGATTGGGTCACTTCAATGAAAGAGGAACTCAAGCTATGGTTGCTAATCAGTCTATACTAGGACTACCAAATGTGCAGAGTCAACATATGGTTTATAAATGTGAAGCATGTCAAATGGGAAAAGCACAGAGGTTACCATTTCAAAAGAAAGAATTCAAACATAATGGATTACTAGAGCTCATTCATACAGATGTATGGGAACCAACAAAAGAAGGATCTATCAGTGGCTGAAGGTACTATGTTCTTTTTATTGATGATGCTACAAGATGGATAACATTATATGATTTGAAGGAAAGATCAGAAGTGTTTGGAGCTTTCAAGCATTTTCATGCATATGCAAAGAGAGTCATAGGTCAAAAGCTTAAGAGACTGAGGTCTGACGGAGGGGGAGAATACTTCTCCCAAGAGTTCAATGATTATGAGTTCACTTTTTCTTGCAGCAAATCCAGTTTTTCATGCAAGGACAAAGCACATAGAGATACAGTATCATTTCCTCTGAGAAAAGGTAATGGAGAAGGAAATTGAAGTGGAGTACATTTCTACAAAGGATCACATAGCAGATATAATGACAAAGAGTTTGCATGGTGTGAAGACTAGCAGATTCAAAAGTATGGCAGGAGTAAAAGAAAAGAAGAAGATATGAAGGAACAGAGAATGTCAATTAGTGATTGAGGGGGAGCTGTTGGAGAAACAATGGCTAATTGGACATACATTTGAAGATCAAAACTTTAGAATAAAACTACATGCCTATGTGAAGGGACAAATTCACAAGTGTATTATATTTGTAAAGTTAGTTCACTTTAGTTATAGAAGTTTTTTAAAAATCACGAGAATAGGAAAATCTGTATAAGTTAGTATGTATCAATTGACGCGATGAGGAAGACAATGAGAAAGTGAGTTAGTACTCATTTTGTATGACTCAGAATACTCAGGCTTCTCTGAGTGAGAAAGCACTTGTAAGCTTCTGAGTTTTCATAGCTATGATAAGAACTAGTTAAAGTTCTGTGTATAAGTCTTCTTCTTCCATCTCCAGTGTTTGTCTTCTGTGTAATGTTTTTGAAGAATTGAAGTTTTTCAAGCAAGTCGATGCATGGCATCGAATCTTGGCTGATAAGTCATTGTTTTCATTCTCTGAGTGTTACCTGTTGTTACAATCTTCTAAAAACATGAAGTTTGTGGAGCAACTCGATGCCTGGCATCTACTTTCAGCATAAAGTCAATGCCCGGCATCGACTTCTAACATAACAGTGGTCTTGTTCATGTGCGTGTTCAAGGGGGTAATTGTGGTGGTGAAAAAGTGGCTAAAAAAGCTGAAAGCCGATGCCAGGCATCAACTTTTGGTTGCAAGTCGATGCTAGGCATCAAATTTTCATTTTTAGACACTCAGAATTACTAAAAGAGGCAAAGTTTCCAGTTTTGGGAAGTCATACAGGGTGATCTTGTGAAGGCCATAACTTGAGTTCTAGAGATCCGTTTCATGCAGATGATAGCTTGTTGGAAATCTCTACTCTTCTACTTTCATCCAGTAAAATATCTTGGAGAAATTAGTAAAATACTGAAGGTATGTAATTTTAGTGACTAGGAAATTCTGAAGAAGTAAAGTTTTTGGTTTTGGCTATCATTTCTCAAAGTTTGGAGTGGCAATGAGTTAATGGTGACCATAGAGGTGTTCTAGTGTCACATTAATTCATTTATTGTGGTGTTTCATACATCAACATGATGTACATAATACTTATATTATTCTTGAGCTCAATGAATCTTTTCCTTGAGTTATTTGTGAATATCCATGAGGTACCAAGCCTTATCTCTCGCAATTGGGTTCTTGACATGATTTGGGAGTTTTATAGCCATCCTTGGGAGTTGTCCATAATTTGAAAAGAAAAAAGACTACTTGGTGGATCTATGAACATTATTGTTATAGGAAAACTTTGCAAAGGGTAAAAGCTCAAACCAATCATTTTGATGATAGTTGATGGTGCAATGGAGATATTCTTATAGGACACAATTCACCCATTCTATGTGTCCATCAATTTGTGGATGATTTGTTGTACATAGTTTGACTTGAACACCAAGGAGCTTGCAAAGAGTATTCCAAAAGCTAGATATGAGCTCTCAACCTCAATCACTTACAATGTCATCAAGCAATGCATGGAACCTAAATATGTATTTGAGAAAAATTCTAGCATTAGTCGCACCTATGATTGCCTTGATAGTTGGAATAAAGTATGCTATCTTTGTAAATCTATCTACTATTACAAGAATGACATCATACTTATACAACCTTGGCTGATTTGTGATAAAATCCATAGATATTCAAATCCATGGCCTTTCTGAAATAGGTAAAAGTTGTAAGATGCCACGAGGTTTAGGTCATGGTACCCTAGATCCTTTGCAAGTGTCTCAATGTGAGATATATCCTTTGAATTCCTTCGGCATTTGAGACCAATAAAAATTCCTTGATATGAGATCTATCATGTTACTTCCTTCTAAATTTCCTAATTCATAGTTCTCAAGAAATTTTTGTACTTGGATCCTAGACTTTCTTGGAAGGATGTACAATGGGTTCTTATAGAATAGTAACCCATCATTCTCTTTGAACTTTTTTACTTCATGAACTTTCCCTTCTTGAATGTTTGGCTTGAAATTAGAAACAAAAAACTCATCATATGATAGAGTCTCATGAATCAAATGGGTCAAGGCAAATCTTCTTGGTGGTGTGAAGAGATAGTTGCTATTTGGAGATATTCAGGCTTGAGTAACACACTCTTTTGTTGACCAAAATCTTCTTGATCTTTCGTCGCTCCAAGCTAAGATCTTGTTGACAAGGTATCTGATTGACATTGTTGGTGTCATAGATGATACGGACTGACAAAATCAAACCTCAATTGAAAGTTACTCCATCGCGATTTCCTTCTATAGAGGATGCCCATGGTCATGAAGTAATGTACATTCTTATGATCTATGTACATAGTAACGTTATTGTTGGAGCAGAGCAATCATCAATAAGTGATTACATGAAGACCAAAAGTGAAAAGATATGTGGAAGGATGAAGATTATTTTCAAAGGAAGAGAATAGAATCAGAAATGTTTCTTTTGTATATTATTCTTGTAAATAGTTCAATGTATTTTGAAAAGGATGACGAGTTAGACTCGTATATATATCTACAGATATGTATTCGTAAAAAGAGAGAGTGATATAGATCAGATAGAGAAGACAATAGGTGATAGGTGATGAACATTGTATGTATCATCAACCATATGCATGAAAAGTAATGAAGAAGAAAATGTTGTAGATTTCTGCGCGTCGATCTTCTCTCCCATTCTCCTTCTGTGTTTAATCTTTTGAGGAATCCTTTTGCACTTATCTAAGTCCATAGCTAATCTATCTATGGCTATAATTTGAGAGGTTAATTGAAATCAGGCTGAGAGAATTTTGTTTAGGAACATTCATATGTGAAGATGTTCTGAGAGTCGACAAAACTGGCTCAGATTTCATGTTCAGATAAATGAAGATTTCTCAGTGTGTGGTGTAAAGTTTTACACAAGTGAGGGCTTAAAATCTAAGTTGGAAGGTAAGCCATCTATGGCTAAAAGATCTTGATCAAACGGGTTCGACATTGTGAGAACCAGTGCTAAGAAGTTACAGGTGTCAAAGTCGCTACTGCAGAGAAGGTGTTTTACACATAGGTAACTTGTTTGTATGATTTCTCAAAGTATACTCAATCATTTTGAGAAATTTAACTTGATAAAGTTGCGCAATCTCAAGGCGAAGTGTTGTACAAAGTTTTATCAAAAACTTTACAGAATTGATTAGTCAATGAGTGATTAATCTGCAGCAGACTTTTCTGAGAAATTGAATTTTTCAGAATAATCAATTTTCTGATAATTTGGTGAAGATTCTCTAAATTAGGTGGAGTCTAAAGTTGATCTTGATATAGAGGTGATCTAAATTCAAGGTCAACTTGTTCTTTTGGAGATTAACACTCTCCATCAGTGGTATCAGAGCAGGTTGTGTCAAAATTGAAGTGAAGAAGACTCCGACTATTGCAGAAGTACAAATCTTTACATTTTGAAGGTGCAGAAGGATAAAGGTTGAAGAAAACTTGAAGGAAAACACATTGAAGCTATCAGAAGGATCAGAAGAAGCAAGACTCGAAGTAAAGGTACATTTATTCCTTGTAAAGTCTAAAGTTTTGAGACTACAGGTGAAGCAAGGATGGGAGATAGTCTCCAAATTGAAAAGTTGGATAGAGAGAACTATCCTGCATGGTCTATGAGGATGGAAGCTCATCTTATGAGCAAAGATCTGATAGGATACATCACAGGAGATGAAGAAAAGCTAGAATTCAGAGATCCTAGTGTTCCAACTAGGGAGGAGCTTGCAGACTTGAAGAATTGGATGAAGAAGGATGCTCAAGCAAGGAGCATAATCTACATGGCAGTCAATGACTATTTGCTTCCTCACATTAGAGGACTTGAAAGT
This sequence comes from Ceratopteris richardii, assembly GCA_020310875.1. Taxonomy (NCBI): domain Eukaryota; kingdom Viridiplantae; phylum Streptophyta; class Polypodiopsida; order Polypodiales; family Pteridaceae; genus Ceratopteris; species Ceratopteris richardii. The sequence goes on from CM035423.1 coordinate 54,249,997, forward strand.
GCATGTGACATTTGGAATGCTTTGGAGGAGCATTTCCAAAATACAACCAAATCAAGGAAGGCTTCACTATGGGCAGAATTTACTACTTTCAAGAAGAAGGCCTCACAATCAATTTCTGATTATGTGACAAAGATGAAGGACATTGCAGATTCTTTAGGTGCAGTGGATGAAGATATTGAAGAAGACAAATTGGTAAGACAAATACTCACAGGGCTAAGAGGAGATGAGAAATGGAAGCCTTTCATTTTATCTACAGAACTTTCATTAGATCACTTTACTCCTGACTTGAATCAATTGTTAGGTCATATGCTAACTTTTGAGAATGATGTCAAAGGAGATGTTGATAAGAGTGCAGGTCATGCAATGTACTCTAAAGACAAGAAGAAAGCTAACAAAGGGAAGCAACAATCAGGTGAAGAAGAAGGTACATCAAACCAAGCAAATTTCATAAGAGGAAGAGGAAATGGCAGAAGTAGAGGAAGAGGCAGAAACAACAAAGATAATGCAAGAGCTTGTTGGATATGTGGTAAGACCAATCATCTATCTCATGATTGTTGGCACAATAATCAAAACAATGGTAATTATCAGAACTTTAATCAAAGAGGAAGAGGTGGTAGATTTCAGAGAGGAAACTTCAGAGGTAGAGGTGGTAGAAATTCTTTTGGAAGAGGTGGTGGAAGAAACTTCCAAAGTCAATTTTATAATAACACCTACTACAACTATGCATCAGATCAAAAGGAGGACTCGACTCTCATTATGAATACATGTGAAACCTCACATGAGGACATGAGAGTGTTCTATATTGATTCAGGATGTAGTAATCATTTAAGTGGAAATATTGCTTTGATGACTGACCTAGATCATAATGCAATTAATCATACAGTTCAGACAGGTGATAATACAAAGCATAAGGTAAAGTCAATTGGTTCAGTTAAAGCTAAGGATGGGAGCACTCTTCTGAGTAAGGTACTTTATGTTCCCACAATTCCAAAGAATTTGATCAGTGTAGGTCAAATTGTGGAAAAAGGATATGAGGTAAGGTTCACCAATGATGGAGTTTATGTTGAAGACCCTAGTCAAGGGTATAAACAAGTTATTGCAGGAAAGAAAGAAGGAAGGCTTTTCACATTGAAGGTACAAGGAAATGTTGGACATGCTATGTTCACATATGGAGAGCAGAAGGTATCAGAATTGGATCTTTGGCACAAAAGACTTGGACACTTTAATGAAAGAGGTATCAAAGAAATGATTAACAATGATTCAGTGCTTGGGTTGCCTAACATTGCAGGTCAACACATGACATACAGATGTGAGGCATGTCAATTAGGTAAGGCTCATAAGCAATCCTATTCCAAGCATGGGTTTATGTATTCAGAAAGACTTGAATTGGTGCATACAGATGTGTGGGGTCCTTCAAAGGACTTTAGTATAAATGGTTCAAGATATTATGTCATATATGTTGATGATGCTACCAGGTGGATCACAATTTATGTGGTTAAAGAAAAGTCAGAAGTGTTTAATACATTTAAACACTATCATGCATATGCAGAAAGGATTACAGGTCAAAAATTGAAGAGACTAAGGTCAGATGGAGGGGGAGAGTATTTTTCAAATGAGTTCAATGATTATTTGTGGAATGCAGGTATAAAGAGAGAAGTTACTTGCAGGTACTCTCCTCAACAAAATGGGGTAGCAGAAAGAAGAAATAGGACTCTTGTTGAGTTTGCAAGGTCCATGATGAAAGAGAAGAATTGCCCAAATTATTTGTGGGCTGAGGCTGTTAATACAGCTACATATTTGGTTAATAGATTGCCTTGTAAAGCTTTGCAGGGTATGACACCATATGAAGCTTGGTGGGGTAAGAAACCTACCTTGGATCATTGCAGAATATTTGGATGCTTGGCATATGCATATGTGCCATCTCAATTGAGGCATAAGTTGGAGCCTAAGGCAGAAAAGTATGTATTCATTGGTTATGATGATAAGCAAATGGGATACAGGTTGTGGAGTCCATCCACAAAGCAATTTATTGTATCCAAGGATGTTACATTTGATGAGCAAGGTACTTGGTATGCAGGTAAATATAATGTACATGCAGATGATGAAGAAGTAGTGGATCAAAGAAAAGGTAAAGCAAAGATTCAATTACTTGATGAAAGTGAGAGTAATGAAGTGCAGATTGAAGTTGAAGAGAGGCCAAGGTTTGATCCAGAATGTGATGAACCAGAGACCTCAAGAAGTGCAGAAGTTAGGAGATCATCTAGGCACAAATGGCAACCTACAAGGTATAGCTATGACACTTCATTCTTAACTACTAAAGATTATGCTTATTTGGTAAAAGCAGATGAAGACCCTTCTACATATGAAGAGGCCAAAGGGAAGAAGAATTGGGAAGATGCTATGCAAGAGGAGTATGATGCATTGATAGAGAATCAAACATGGGATTTGGTTCCTAAACCTAATAATCAGAAAATCATTGGTTGTAAGTGGGTTTACAAGACTAAAAGATTTGCAGATGGAAGTGTGTCTAGATACAAAGCTAGACTTGTTGTGAAAGGATATGCACAGACATATGGAGTGGATTATGATGAGACTTATAGTCCTGTGGTAAAGATGACAACCATCAGGACACTCATAGCAATTGCTGCTTGTAAAGGTTGGAAGTTGTCTCAATTAGATGTTAAAAATGCCTTCTTGAATGGTTACATTTCAGATGAAGTCTACATGGAGCAACCAGATGGGTTCAAAGATCAAGTGAGTCCAAATTATGTGTGTAAGCTCAAGAGAGCTTTGTATAGATTAAAGCAAGCCCCAAGGGCATGGAATTATAGGCTTGTAAAATTCTTGAATGATCTTGGATTTCAAGCATCAAAGGCAGATAGTAGCTTGCTAGTCAAAGCAAGTGAAGATGGGTTCATTTATGTTTGTATTTATGTTGATGACATAATACTTACAGGAACAGATGATAAAGAAATACAAATGATCAAGAAGTAGATGGAGAAAGAGTTCAAAATCAGTGATTTGGGGAACCTATCATTCTTCTTGGGAATGGAGATTTCTTATACTCAACATGGAGTATATGTGACCCAAGAAAGGTATCTTAAAAATTTGCTAACCAAATTTAAAATGGAAGATTGCAGGGTTGCATCTACACCTTTGGAAGTGAACCATAAATTGTCTAGGTTTGGAGGAGAAGAGTTCAGAGACATGAAACTCTATCAAAGTTTAGTTGGTAGCTTGATTTATGCTACATTGACAAGGCCTGATTTGTCATATGCAGTTGGTGTGCTTTCACAATTTATGCATTGTCCTAGAAAGGAACATTGGATTGCAGGACAAAGAGTACTTAGGTACATCAAGGGTACACTCAGAGAAGGGTTGTACTATGGATTTACTTCTGGTGCAAGAGTGAAGATATATAGTGATGCAGATTGGGCAGGTAATGTGGATGATAGAAGATCAACACATGGATACTTGTGCTATGTAGGAGACAAATTGATCTCATGGTGTTCTAAGAAGCAACATACAGTTGCTTTGTCATCTACAGAGGCAGAATATAAAGGTATGGTGGAAGCTGCAAAGGAGGTAATATGGCTAAAGACACTTATGAAAGTTTTTGATGTTGTTCAAAGTACTCCTATTGTTTGTGGAGACAACATGAGTTCTTTATACTTGGCAGCTAATCCTGTGTTTCATGCTAGAACTAAGCATATTGAAATACAGTATCATTTCCTGAGAGAGAAGGTCATTGAGAAGGAAATTGAAGTCATACACACCCCTACAAAAGATCAACTTGCAGATATGATGACTAAAAGTTTGGATGGACCTAAGTTGCAGAGGTTTAAAGATATGGCAGGAATAAAGAAGATGCAGGTAATCACAATTGAAGATTGAGGGGGAGCTGTTGGAGCAGAGCAATCATCAATAAGTGATTACATGAAGACCAAAAGTGAAAAGATATGTGGAAGGATGAAGATTATTTTCAAAGGAAGAGAATAGAATCAGAAATGTTTCTTTTGTATATTATTCTTGTAAATAGTTCAATGTATTTTGAAAAGGATGACGAGTTAGACTCGTATATATATCTACAGATATGTATTCGTAAAAAGAGAGAGTGATATAGATCAGATAGAGAAGACAATAGGTGATAGGTGATGAACATTGTATGTATCATCAACCATATGCATGAAAAGTAATGAAGAAGAAAATGTTGTAGATTTCTGCGCGTCGATCTTCTCTCCCATTCTCCTTCTGTGTTTAATCTTTTGAGGAATCCTTTTGCACTTATCTAAGTCCATAGCTAATCTATCTATGGCTATAATTTGAGAGGTTAATTGAAATCAGGCTGAGAGAATTTTGTTTAGGAACATTCATATGTGAAGATGTTCTGAGAGTCGACAAAACTGGCTCAGATTTCATGTTCAGATAAATGAAGATTTCTCAGTGTGTGGTGTAAAGTTTTACACAAGTGAGGGCTTAAAATCTAAGTTGGAAGGTAAGCCATCTATGGCTAAAAGATCTTGATCAAACGGGTTCGACATTGTGAGAACCAGTGCTAAGAAGTTATAGGTGTCAAAGTCGCTACTGCAGAGAAGGTGTTTTACACATAGGTAACTTGTTTGTATGATTTCTCAAAGTATACTCAATCATTTTGAGAAATTTAACTTGATAAAGTTGCGCAATCTCAAGGCGAAGTGTTGTACAAAGTTTTATCAAAAACTTTACAGAATTGATTAGTCAATGAGTGATTAATCTGCAGCAGACTTTTCTGAGAAATTGAATTTTTCAGAATAATCAATTTTCTGATAATTTGGTGAAGATTCTCTAAATTAGGTGGAGTCTAAAGTTGATCTTGATATAGAGGTGATCTAAATTCAAGGTCAACTTGTTCTTTTGGAGATTAACACTCTCCATCAGTTATGAGCTACTCCTAGATGGTGATTCGAAGTATCAAAGACATCCTTTTTTGCAAGAAGTTCTTTATCTTGGATTTCAGAATTAGTCTCTAGAGGAGAGAATTTTCTTCAATGATATGCAATTGGATGTAGGTGTCCATCATCCCCATGATGGGATATGATCACTCCCATCACAAAAGTCTTGTGCATCTATCTCCAAGAATAAAAGGCTTCATAGAATCGAGGTGAACTAGAATTTGAGCAGTAGTGAATAATGATTTTAGGTTCTCAAAGGTTTTCTTTGCACCTTCGTTTCATGAGAATTTTTTATTCCATGTAAGCTTCATAAGAGGCACCACTATCTTAGAGCAATCTTTGATGAAGATCCTATAAAAATTGACAAATCCTAGAAAACATTGTTCATCGTGAACACATAAAGGTTATTGCCAATCAAGGATTGTCTTTATCTTCTTAGGGTCCATAAAGATTCCTTTATCTAATAGAATGTATCCTAAAAGTGCTACTTCTTACTGATGGAAAGAGAACTCCAATTTTACATATAAATCTTCTTCTCTTAGTTTCTCTAGGACTATCCTTACATGGCATTCGTGATCCTCGCGATTTCTTGAGAATATCAAGATATAATCTGGTTATATTATCACAAAAACATCCTAATACTCTTGAAAGGTATCTTTCGTTATATGTTGGAAGAAAACTAGAGCATTTACGAGACTCAACGGCATAAATTCTGATTCAAAATGCTATCTTCCATTCATCTCCTTCAATGATTGTGACAAGATAGTAAGCTCCTCAAAGGTCAATCTTAGTGAGGAAAACTAAGAGATCTTACATATAAATCTTTTTCTCTTACATATAAACCTTACATATAAACGATTTTCTTGCTCAATTTTACCGATTCTCTAAATGAAGCGGAATAGGGTATCTATGGTTTTCATAGAAATGACGATATATATATATATATATATATATATATATATATATATATATATATATATATATATATATATATATATATATATATATATATATATATATATATATATATATATATGTGTATGTGTGTGTATGCATGTATGTATGTATATGCGTGTGCGCAAGTATGTATGTACGTGTGTGTATAAGCTTTCATAGTATTTGAATAATATATAGGAATTTATAGCTTATAGATATACATGATTTTCTTAGACGTATTGCACATCGTTCAAATATGTAAACAATTTAGAAGACGGAAAGAAATACAGTAAGTAAACGAATTAGGACGTAATTATGCTCTAGACTTATTGCATATTATAATCGGAGGAAATGTAAAATGGAATCTCCTTCTGTAAGCTCTTAGGCGCGATTAAGCATCATTAATAACATGTTTTATAACTCTTCGTGTACCTTTTTATCATCAATGTCAACATCCTTCAGACACCAAAGCAATCATTCAAGTCTATACGAAATTTAATCAGTCAAACAAAGAAAACGTTTTTCACACACCTAAGTAATGAAACAAATCAAAGTCTTTTCACTTATAATATTGTTGTTGCAGAGGGTTCTGAACTCTCTCTGGTTGGATTTATATACCACATTTTTCAACTCCAATAGGCACATTCATTAAATGAATGCCCTGTTGATAGAGTGTGATTAGTTTATCCATTTACTTGATCTTCCTCATCCCCTGTGATTTAAATAGAATACGTTTTTCTTCTTGTTCCTTAACATTTTATGTATTTGATCAAATAAATGGATAAACTGAGGAAAATAAAAGAGATGACTATTCCAAAGGCGACAAACAATATAAGTGGTTCATCATAATTATAATATTTTTCATTACGTCAAAACTCATGGGGTAGTATCCTCTTTGAACCGTAAACAACCTTTCAAGATCTTTACCAGGTTCTTCTCTGCTGTGGTGAGAAAAACAACAGTAGTAATCAATAAAGAGAAAAGTTTATGAAACAATACATCGATGACTATATGGAACTTCAGTAGGATCATCCATAACAACTCAATTGAATGCCAGGGCGTACTAGACAGAGAATAACTCCCAACGGCTCACAAAGTGCAGGTTTGGCGCGTGTTATGGACAATGAAGCAGATAATGCCAACATGTAGCAAAGAAGATCATTGGTTATATTCCGCATACTTGGATGCTATGAAAATAAGTTGTTAGAAAGGAAAGCTCCCACTCCAGCTCCCATGGAAGATCCTGTCTACGGGAAATTTCTCTCCCATTGCAATTTTGGAGGATCCCTTGAGAGTTCCGTGATCACCGCATCTTTTGGTCCACCGCATCCCTTTACTCTTATTAGTAGTTTTCCATAGATATTTGAACGAATAGGTGCCTATCATATGTATCCCATGTCATCATACATGGAAGCGGTCCTCGAAAGTGGGTAGAACTCATTCCATGTATAATCCTGAAGTTTGACTTTCCTTTACATTAAAGATACAGTTTTCTGAAAGTAATTTTCCAAACAAACATCATGTCCTTGCATCTTACGTGTCAGTACATATTCAACGTGTGCCAATGATAATTTTCTTCAACTAAACCTACAGAATATAAAATTGGAAACAAAAGATGCTTGGATGAATTTCCATACATTATCCCATTAGAAAATTATTGAGAAGGGTGTATACTAATACTTAAACTTTTATGTAGAATAAAAAGAATTTTATTTTACTTATGCGACCAAACTGTCGATTAGTTCTTCGTATAACATTTTTCTTTGTTCCAAAAGGAAGTTTGGCCTTGGCCTACTCTCCCAGACTATAATTTTAATTAAGAAAAAAAGGAAGAACAAGTCACAAGTGAATGGGACTAATGCCCTTGGAAACCCCTTAAATCGCACAAAGGAGGGGTAGAGCTTGCTGATCTAGAGAGTGTTACAAAAGAGGTTAATACCCCTCTCATCCTCCTCATGCAGGGTCCACTTGGGTTTAAGCTTGTTGTTCTCGATGAGAAACACTTTCTGATGCCTAAAAGGTGGGGAACTCTTAGAGTTTGAGATTCTTTTGCCAAGGAGGAACATAGACTTCTCGATTGAACACTCTTTAGGAGGGTGTTCAAAATTGTTGACACACCTATCCCTCCATATCTTGTAGAGGGTTTCCCCTCTTATAGCGTTCCACAGTGCCACTCAATAGTCGATTGCTACTCCCAGAATCCCTTCTTCGTATAATGTTATGGTAATAACACTGATAAAAATTTAATGCAACCTATGCCATCATGTCCCTCTTCTCATAGTTCTGCATCTTAGGATACTTAATGTGCTTCAATGCCATACAACAAAAAAGAAATAGTGGGATTATTGTGCAGAGCTATTACTTTGCACCCTTTTCAGATTCGTATATATTTGTTTCATTTATGTAGACCTCTGGTTTTACACTCTCCGAAGCGTTCCCGTGGAATCGAGAAAAGGGATAGGAAATAGATATGGAGGTGTGATATACCGGAGATATCCTAAAAGTAGTGTCCGACTTTACCCGTCATATAAAGTTAAACTTTCGTTGAGATGATTCCTCTATAGAACTCCTATCAAATATACTCCATAGGACTTCAAGGGGTCCGAATTTTGCAACTCTCCTTTGAACGCCATATCTCAGAAGTCGCATGTGGCTTCATGTAGGTAGGATAGATTACTATTGTCTCATGTTAAATGAGTAATAAGATATTTTGTTGCACGCATGTTTAATAGGGAGGGTATCGGTTGGGTTAAATTTTCGTTTCTTCATGTATGATTTTATACATGTATGAAACAACCGGGTTCGTGATAAAAATAAAATACGAGGTGTTGAAGAATGAAGTCCAAGATCTGTGTACAAAGATTTTAACCACATGATTTCTTGAGTTGCATTAGCCAAACCTCTATATTTGGCTTCGGTATAAGATAATGCCACGGTTGGTTGCTTCTTCGATGACCAAGAAATGATTTTTGAACCTGCAAATGATATATATCCTGATGTGCTTCTTCTATCATCTTTAGATCCGGCCCAATCTGCATCTGAATAGACCTTTAGCTCAATATCTGAAGTAAATGAATAAAACAAACCTTCATTCATAGTCCCCTTTAGGTACTTGAGGACTCTCTTGGCCGCTTCCATGTGTGGTCTTCTCGGCTTATGCATAAACTGACTCAATATGCTAACACTATAGCATATATCCACCCTTGTGAGTGTTGCATAGTTCAAACTTCCAACCAAGCTTTGATAGCTTGTGATGGCTTCAATTGGCTCTCCTTCATAAGCACTAAGCTTATGGTTTTGCTCCATAGGTGTACCTGCACACTTGGTATTTTCCATCTTGAACTTGACGAGCATGTCATGGACATACTTCCTTTGTGTGATGTATATACCTGAATCTGTGTAGATCAACTCCAATCCAAGAAAATAAGTGAGTGGTCCAAGGTCACTTATTTTGAACTCCTCCTTCATTTGAGCCTTTACTTGTTTGATTCCTTCAAGATCATTGCCTATGATAATAATATCATCAACATACACACATAAATAGATCACTTCAGATCCATTCCTCTTTATGAACAAAGAGGTATCCGCCTTGCTAGCTTTGAATCCTTGGTCCTGCAAATAAGTCACCAATCTGAAATTCCAAGCTCTTGGAGCTTGCTTCAATCCATACAAAGCTTTCTTTAGTTTGCATACATAGTTAGGATGATGTGCATCCTCATATCCAGGAGGTTGTGCCATATACACTTCCTCAGAAATCCATCCATTCAAGAAAGCATTCTTTACATCAAGTTGATAGAGATTCCAATTTCTAGATGCAGCAAGACTAATGAGAACTCTAATTGTAGGCATTTTTGCAACAGGAGAGAAAGTCTCCTCATAATCAATACCATGGATCTGAGCAAACCCTTTAGCAACTAACCTTGCTTTGTGTCTATTTATACTTCCATCTGGATTCCTGTTGATTTTGTATATCCATCGAGATCCAATTACCTTCATAGATGGCTTGTTAGGTACAAGCTCCCAGGTGTCATTCTCCTTCAAGGCTTCCATTTCTTCATCCATTGCATCTCTCCAAGCTTTCTTGCTTTGTGCTTCTTCAAATGTTGTAGGTTCTTCATTGGTTGAATCCTTTGCAATGTAGATTGAGTGCTTCGTGACCAAAGAAGTATCATAACCAAACCTCTCTGGTTTCTTCTTCTCCCTCGAAGACCTTCTAAGTGGTTGATGTGAGCTCTCGGGTCCATATGTAGCATCCTGCATCTTTGCTTTACCTTTGTTCTTCCATAGCTTTAGTCTTTCCAAGTCTTCTAGGTCAACCTCCGAATCACTTTCTTCAATCTGCTTTGCCTCCTTTGGTTGAAGTGATTGAAAATCTTCATCCAAGTCATATGGCAGCTTCACTTTCCTGTCATCATCAAACCATGATTTGTTTTCATCAAAAATTACATCTCTACTCACAGAAAATCCTTTATTGGTTGGATTGTACAATCTATATCCTTTTTGGTTTTGGTCATAACCAATAAATACGCACTTCTCTACCTTGGGATCCAATTTCCCTCTTACTTGAGAAGGAATGTGAGTATAGGCTAAGCATCCAAAGATTTTGCAATGCTCTAGACTAGGTCTTCTTCCATTCCACACTTCATATGGAGTGGTTCCATCTAGTGACTTAGATGGAAGTCTATTTATGAGATATGTGGCTGTCAACACAGCCTCTGCCCATAGGTAGTTTGGCAATCCCTTTTCGTTGAGCATGGACCTTGCAGCTTCGACAATAGCTCTGTTCCTCCTCTCTGCTACACCATTGAGTTCGGGTGTATACCTTGTAGTGACTTCCCTTTTAATGCCTCTTTCATGCAAGAAGGCATCAAATTCAGAAGAGAAGTATTCTCCTCCACCATCTGATCTGAGTCGTTTCAAAGTCCTACCTGTTTGGTTTTCAACAAGAGCAATATACTTCTTAAAGCAATTAAACACTTCATCCTTGTGCTTCATGAAAAACAGAATGGTCCACCTGCTACAATCATCTATGAAAGACACATAATATCTTGAGCCTGATATAGATGGCTCCTTACTTGGACCCCACACATCCGTGTGCACTAGATCCAAAGGATTTTGATACATATATCCTTTCTTATTGAAAGGTTGTCTATGAGCCTTGCCGAGCTGACAAGCTTCACACTTATAAATCATGTGTTTCCTTGTGATATTAGGCAAACCAAGTACACTTTGGTCCCTACAAATCTGTTTGAGTGTCCTCTCACCAATGTGAGCAAGCCTTTTGTGCCATATCTCCAACTCTGTAAGAGTTTGAGATCCATAGCTAAACAAAGCTATGTTCTTTGTATCTTCCACTTCAAAAGTGAAAAGCCTTCCTGTCTTTTCTCCTTTGGCAATCCTTCGAAAGCCTTGCCTTGGGTCTTCAACATATGCTCCAAATCGATTGAATCTAACCTGCAATCCTTTTTCAACAATCTGTCCAACACTTATTAAATTTTTGGTAATTGTAGGAACATACAAGACTTTGCTTAAGAGGTTCATATTCCCATCTGATGTCTTCACATTACCTATCTTCTCCACTGAGTGCTTTGTGTCATCTCCTGTCTGCACTTCATGCTTGTTATGAGGATCTTCCAAATCAGAAAGTAAAGCCAGATTTCCTGCTACATGGTTCGAGCATCCCGAATCAATGTAAAATATGTGATCATCATCCTTACCCTTCTTCGCTGATAGATTCATAATCAATAATGAATCTTCTTGACTTTGGTCCTCTGCATAGTTGTTGTAATCTCTTCTTCATCTATGGCCACTTTGATAGTTGTTGTTGTTGTTGTAATTGTTGTTGTAGTAGTTGTTGTTGTTGTAGCCTCCATTGTATCTACCTCTGTTTAATCCATAGCCACCTCTATTGAATCCTCTTCCTCTTGAGTTCCTCAGGTTCCTCAAACATTCTTCAGTAGTATGGTTAGATAAGCCACATATTTTGCAAGGTTGAGATGATTGGAATCTCCCCCTGCCTTGCTTTCCACCTCTGCCTCTTCCTCTAGCTCTTCCTCTACCTGCAAAGTTTGCTTGGAAAGAGCTTCCTTCATCTTCATTCTTCCTATTCTTTGACTTGTCCTTGACCTTAGCTTTATCAGAATATAAGGCAGAAGTTTGATTACCTCTTGAGGACTCACCACCTTTGCTAATCTTTGCTTCATGAGTGAAGAGTTGGCCCATGAGTGTGTTGAGGTCGGGTACATGCATATCCATGTATAAATCCATGGTTGTTGTGAATGACTCCCACTTGTCGTCTGCTTTGATTCCATTCATGATTTGTCTTATGATTTGCTCCTCTTCAATTACCTCTCCAATGCTTCCAAGTTGGTCGGAAATCTCCTTCATCTTTATGACAAAATCAGTCACATTTTGCTTCGGGCTTTTCTTCATTGTTGTGAACTCCATCCACAATTGGTTCTTCCTTGCTTGAGTGTTGGAAGAGAAGAAAGAAGCAAGTGCATTCCAGGTTTCTCTTGATGTCTTGCATCCCTTGACATGAGGTAAAAGAAAATCAGAGATTGAGTTTAGAATATAGGACCTTGCAAGTGCATCCTTCGAACATGTGATGGTTGCCCTTTGTTCCTCATGGTTGGCATTGCTTCATCTCCGGATATGAATCCATATAGATTCCTCCCTTGAAGGTAAGCCTCCATCCTTAGAGACCATGCCGGGTAGTTGTTTCGATCCAATTTGTCAATTGTTGATGGAAATCCATCTCCCATGTTGCTTGACTATGCTCTGATACCACTGTGAAGAGAGATGGTGGATGCAATCCAAAGATGAGTTGGTGCTGCTACAACCAGCTTCACACCAGCCAACTGAGACTTCAGAGTTGATTAGTAGACCCTTTGAGCTTCCTAAATCCACCAAAATATCAGCCAAGTACTTTGGAACATGTATCCCAAAAGTTTAAGTCAAGACAGACTAGTTGCGAAATGACTAGCTCCCAAAACTTGCTATTTTTGGACATACACCTACTGGAAAAATGAACAGTGCTCTCAACCTGGAAGGAATTCGAAAAATTCCTTTTGGGAATAGCAAATAAACTTAACAAGCTTGCTATTCCAAGTGAAAACACTTCAAATGATGGACTGAGCACTGAGAACAAGTTTCAACAATTTCTGGAACATCCCCACAATTCTCGGGGCTCTGCAGAGATAGACCAGTAAGCAGTAAAATGCAGATATCTCCAAAAGTATTACTGCAATGACCTTGAAAATTTATATGCACAAAGTAAACAAGACGGGCTATCCAACGCATGTTAAATCACTGAAAAAGGTTCTGTAAAACTCGAGAAATGACCTTCTGAAGTTACTGCTCTGAGTGAGTATAGCAGAGAACAAAACAGAGAAGTAGATGATGATAAATGTATAGATTCACATATGATTACAACCACATTGGCAATGAATCTTTGCACAATGGGAGTAGAATGATAGAGCTATGGAGTAAGCTCTTCAATCTCTACAAAATGACATGAAGTGGTCACGTACAAGGCTTGCTAATCACCTCTTCCTTCTTGCTCTTTTTATAGCTATTCTTGGAGGGAGTTTTGAATTTGAATTCGAATGGTTCCACCTAAAAGTGATCCCCAAAGTTAGGAGAGATTCCCTCAGCTCTAAATTTTGTGGTTTTAGGTAGTTAGAGCCACGAATTTGCTTTTACATCATGGATGAGGTAAGCCATCCTTTTCCTTTTTTCTTTTTCCATTTACAAGAGATAAAATGTACTCTTTTACAAGAGGTGTTCACATGACTACTCATGTGACTTACAAATAAGGATAATATCAAATATGTCAAGCATGTAGGCTTGGGTAAAATGCACCAACAAAGACAAGAGCGAGAGCTCCTACTTGGACTACATGTTTATGAACTAGGCTACGCACGACTGAAACAAGGAACTAAGACACGATTGAAACCACGAACCAAGACAATGTACGTACTTGGAAAATCAAATTCCATAAGATCCCGAGGCTAGAATTGGAGAGAATGAGAATCTATGTGGCCAATCCATCGTTACATAGGTGTTCAAGGATGATGGATTTAGGGTTCTTATTATTTGATGATTCTAGTAAGGATGCCATCAAGCCCAAACAAGGTCATTAGAAGTTGAAATCAGGCAAATATACAACCGTTCTTAGGGTTTCCCATTCGTTGAGTTCAATTTCAAAATTAGATTTCACGAATTCTTCACTGATATTGAAAATCCACATGAAATACGGATGCAATATGGTTTCCGTTTGTGTCCATCACATCAAATCAGCCTCAAACAACGAGTTCTATGAGTGCCAACCATGGTATGGGGCATGAAATTCATCAAAGTATTTGTATGGAATTCACAAAACTTGGTTTTTCCTCTTTAAGAATGTTTTTTTAGTTTTCCAAGTATGATCATAGATGTACTACCCTTTCCAATGAAACAGGTACTCAGTATTTCCTTGGAATATTCCAAGACCTAGAAAATGCTCAACTTTGAATTGTTCATGGTCTTCAATCTTGAAAAATGGTGAAATGTGAAATGGCTCCAATATGGATACATGTAAAGATGTATGTATTCTCATCGTACTTGGTAGTGGATGTTGAACGTGGCTAGATTAATATCGAATAAGATGGTGAACATGGCAAGTCTATAATGGCCTAACATTGCATAGGGTTTTAAAATCTATAAACACTGAGTCACAACAAAGGAGAACAAAGACATGTTCTCTTTTTCTTTTTACCTAAATACCATTATATGAAGCAAAAAAGTGGGCATTTTACAATATCTAGAAAGCATCACGAGTCTTGCTTGTAAATATTATCTTTAGAAGCTTGATCTCATATCCCAAGTAGTCAAGATAGATATACTAAAATTCTTGCTGCCATGAAAACTAGTTGTTGAGCATGACCAAGAATCCCACATCATGATCTTGGACAATAGATTAGAGTTGAAAAGGTACATGTAAGAATTCGCGAAGCTCCTTCATTACATCTATAACCTCAACAAGCACAGAAGATAGCTAATTAAGAGTTACTCGAAAGTTAGAGTACATGTGTTGTAAAAATCAGAGCATTTTAACAAGGCAATTAAGATCATCCCCTTTGTATGGTTAAGATCCCCATTGAATGCCTGGCCATATTAACAGAATATTAAATACACTTCACAAAAGCATTCCCAAGAGAAGATAATATTCAACAAAATTATACTAAGAAACATTCACACATGATCAGAGAAATGCTCAAGATAAATCAAGCTGAACACGAAGTGGAAGTAGAACTCCAAATTATATTTCCATTAAAATGATATTTTACATTTCATGTGTTTTACAAGAGTTATGTGAATCTACAATAGAAGCTGATCATAGCTTTCCTCATGCTCAAGGGTATTGGTATCCTCTGGCACATTAGAACACCTATCTTGCCTCTCTTGCTCCAAGATTGGCTCTTCAAGGTCAGCCATGTCCCCAGGTTCATCTGCAAGTGGGGGAACAGGCTCCCTTGAAGCTGCTTGGAATCTCTCCGTATCTGCAATGTGCTTCCTTCCAACCTCTTGGTCTTCATCTGGGCATTCATTCAGCCCATTGATTCTCATTCTAATGAAGCTCACTTGAGCATCATCCTTCTCCACAGCTATGCAGTGCCTGAACATCTTTAAGGAGCAAGCCAGAGTCGTTCCTGAAACAGCAGAAAACCTCTTAGAGGCTTCAATCAACAATGACTAATGAAAATTGTGAAAATTGAAATTACCTGTGCCCGAAAAAAGGTCTAGGACCCAGTCATCATCATTGGAAAATAGCTGAAGCAATCTCATTATGAGTTTTTGTGGCTTCTGATAAGGGTTAACCAATGTCATGTCCCCAGCTACATGACGAAGTTTCTTGGTAACGGCTGGGAACATGAGCACATTTGAGATCCCATTCTCATTGCAATGCTCCCTGACTCTCCTTTTGCTTACTTCATCATAATAGCCCACTGTAATGCATTCAGCGGCACTCACAAACCGATGCAAAGGAGTGTGATTTACGTTTGTCTTCACCCTGCAAAAAAGAACTATGAGTCACATAGGGCATCATGAAAGCCATGGAGATAGAAAGAAGATTACTTACCAAGTTAGGCACTCCACAGCATGACATCTTGCCTTCAGAGCAGTTGAAACAGAGAAAGACTGGTCTCTGCTATGGAAAATTACTATCCTCCAAAGAGGAGACATAGTCAACTCTGCAAAATCAGTGACCATCTTCCGAATCTGAGGGTGTTTGAAGGGCTCATCATCATTAACTGATCCTAACATCCTAAATCCATAGGGTATGTCCGCTATGAGAAGGGAGAAATGTTTTCTAGGCACAACAGAACAAATATTATTTACATCACTACAGAACACATTGTAATATACAGGCCTAAGGGGGTCTACGAGATTGGAGAAACATTTAAGATCGGGTTCATCATCAAAATCCATCTCCTTCGCTTTCAGTCTAGATTTCTCATGCCTTGCTCTTTGAATGTGAGCAAGGAATGCAGGGGGGCAATCATCTAGTACCTCTGTAGACTTACTTTTCCTTGGTTTCTGCAGAACAAATTGGAAAAACAATTAGAAGAGCTCTTCAGTACAGCAAACAGAACATAAAGAACGGATGTATGGCATCGATTTCTTGTTGGGGTAGATGCTAGGCATCGACCTTCTACTAAAAATCGATGCTTGGCATCGACCTAGGGACCTAAGTCGATGCCTGGCATCGACTTTTGCCACGAGGTCGATGCCAGGCATCGACTTTTGTTGCAGGTCGATGCCAGGCATCGACTTATGCTGCAAGTCGATGCCAGGCATCGACTTATGCCCCCAAGTCGATGCGAGGCATCGACTTATGCTGCAAGTCGATGCCAGGCATCGACTTATGCCCCCAAGTCGATGCCAGGCATCGACTTATGCCCCCATGTTGATGCCATGCAATGCATCAAATTGTTTAGTATGAAATATTCTGATAAGAGAATCTACCCAATCACGAAACAGGATGAAATATTTTGATAAGGCTTTGTAGGATGATGTGGTTGGATAGTCTGCTTGGACCTCTGTCCAAGAAAAGCAACCCAGCCTCTTCATCATCACCTCCTGAATCTTCATGTACACTTTATGACTACAGACACATAAATATAAAAGAGACTAGGTTAGACAAGAAGCATGGGAGGAGGGAAAAAGGATCTGAGAATAACATACATACTTATTGAGCTCAGTCACCATCTCCTCGAGGCTCAACTCCTTCGAGATTACCCTTGACAAAGTTGATATGATCAATGTATCATCCTTGATTCCTTGAAGGGCCCTCCATGGGGTCAGCTTCATGTCCTCAGGAGCCTCTTCAATTGAAAGGTCAACTTTCCTTCCCTTTCCCCTCAGATCAATTTGTGGGTCTGGCCTCGACTTTCGTTGCTTCTGGCCCTTGACCTCCTTGTGCTCCCACATTGTGAAGATTCTATCCTGAAGATCCCAGATCTCACCTGATCTGAATGCCAGTTGAAACCATGGATCATATTTCCTCAAAGCATCTGACTTTCTATTCTCATCCAATGCAATTCCAACCTCAATAAGGCATTGCTTTCGTAGATTGGGATGTATTCTCCCAGCTTCCTTCACAAGACAATCTTCGTATTCATGGTGGAAGAACCGAATTCTCTCTATGGAGGACATTTTCTGCCTGTAGTCATTATCGTTGTTGTGATCCCAAGCAAGAAGCTTGGCTTCCTCAGTTGTAAGACCAGCATATATCTTACACTCTGCATACCTAAAGAAAAATGTAGTAGGGTGCTCCTTCACTAACTGTCTACGAGCCTCTGCAGAGTGTGAACCTCCAATCACATAATAAGTGTACTCCTCAAACAAATTCTCATTGAAATCCTCCACACAGCTGCACTCATGCGGATCCACCATGACAAGGAATGGCACAACAGTAGCATGAGGATTAATTTTCATTTTCTTCTTAAGATTTTGGACATGCAAATTATGTGGCTCCCTGATCTCAAGGGGCCTCCTCCCTGTGACTGGATCCACTGGTGGCCTGTGGATAATATTAATAGGCAGGTGGAACAACTGCCCCTTCTTCACAACTTTTCTTCTAGCTATGTCCTCCCTGATCTTATTCTGCTCAGTGCCAAGCACACCAGATGCAAGCTCTCCACCAGGTGCAACAATAATGTCCCCAGAGCTAGAGCTTGAGTCAGAAAAGTCCTCTTCTGCAATTATCTTCTTTTTCTTTTGGGGCTTTTTCTGCACACTCTGCTTACCCCTTGCCTTTACAGGGGTCATCTTCTTGTGCTGTGTTGGCATGATATTGCCCTGTATCCATGGCATCAGGTCCTTGATGAAATTCACTGAGTCTCTGCATATCTGAGCTAGCTCCTCTGGAACACAGCATTCTGGGCACAAGAAATCCATCTTGCATATGACATTTCTTAATCCCTTCGATGTCTCCACCAAGAAAAGTAGGTTGTCAGAATCTTCATCTTCATAATCCAATTTGTAAACAAGGCCATACTGAAAACCTTGTGTTGTCATGATCTTTCCTCTGCCATAGGCCCCTGCGAACACAAGGAGGACTGCATTCTTCTCTTCAACGTACTGAAGGCACCATTCGAGATTTGTCATGTCCCGAAGTGGACGATCTGTCTTCATGACCTCTGTCTCCCTCGACCTTTCCTTCATATTTGGATCCTCCACAGGAATTTTAATGCTACTCTGTCCACCTGAGGATATTCCTAGTGGGTTGCTGGCCTTCTCAGAGGATAATGGTGCAATAATTTTCTTTGCCTTTGCTTGGTGACCACTGCCTTTGTCACGTTGCTGGTCAGCAGAGCCCATGGTGACTCTGAGCTTCTTGATAGGCCTTTCATCCTTGTACTCCGCATCCCTGAAAGCAATTGGAAATATCAAGCAATTGGAAATATCAGCCCAAGTCCATGCAAGGCATGGATTTTGAGCTTCAGGTCGATGCCAGGCATCGATGTTTAAGTGCATGTCGATGCCAGGCATCGACTTTGTGTGCAAGTCGATGCCAGGCATCGACTTGAGGGTGAAAGTCGATGCTAGGCATCGAGTTGGGGGTGCAAGAGTCGATGAACGGCATCCATTTTTGGGCCCAAGTCGATGCCTGGCATCGACTTTTGGGCCAAGTCGATGCCTGGCATCGACTTTTGGGCCAAGTCGATGCCTGGCATCGACTTTTACCCTCAAGTCGATGCCTGGCATCGACTTGCACACAAAGTCGATGCCTGGCATCGACTTGGGCACAAAAGTCGATGCCAAGCATCGACTTGGGCCCAAAAGCCGATGCGAAGCATCGATTTTGCACCCAAAAGTCGATGCCTGGCATCGACTTTTCAGTGCATGATGATGCTGGCAAGTCGATGCTTGGCATCGTTTTTTGGGACCAAGTCGATGCCTGGCATCGACTTGGGGCTGCAAGTCGATGCCAGGCATCGACTTGCACCCACAAGTCGATGCCTGGCATCGACTTTAAGGTGTAAGTCGATGCCAGGCATCGACTTGGGGCTGCAAGTCGATGCCAGGCATCGACTTGCACCCACAAGTCGATGCCTGGCATCGACTTGCTCCTGCAAGTCGATGCCTGGCATCGACTTGCTCCTACAAGTCGATGCCTGGCATCGACTTGCAATCCTAAGTCGATGCCTGGCATCGACTTACACCTTAAAGTCGATGCCAGGCATCGACCTGTACATGCTTTGAATCCATATTTCTAGAGGCAAGAAAAATAAAGACCTAGAAATGAGATATTTACACAGACATACAGAGGGAATCTTTTTGGAATCTTTTTTTTAGTTATGATTTTGTCTACCTCTTGGTACTTTTGCCAACATTCTTCTTCTCCATCAGGCTTGGCTTGCTGGTATGCTGACCTCTGTGCTCCATGGCTGTCTGTGCTCTGCTGCTCTCTCTTGCTCGTGGATTTTGAAAATGCGAATGATCTCCTCCTCTGGTATTTATAGGCAATTGGGTAACTTGAACCAGAAACTAACTGGATCTAAGTGAATGAGTCCACTTGCTAACTAAATCTGTCAACTTATCTAACCAGGGAATAGCACCCACACAAATAGGCTGTTTCAGAGCCACTTTAATGAAATATTCATAGACCCTTACAACTATTTATATACATTTGCATAGAAATTACATTTCAATGGCAAGAGTATGGTATGTCCATGAGGATGTCTAAACTCATGTAGAGATTTGTTTCTAAGAATCTCTTTCTTGGGAGAAAATCAAGTCAAAGTTGTGTTAAATGTGGGAGACTAATGACATCTTCATAGTATTACCCTCCACACTTTAGTTCATATTCACATTTATCTTGTAACTCACTGTTGAAATGGAAAATCACTATGAATAAACATTCTAGTACAGAACCTTGCAACTATTTATATACATTTGCATGGAAATTAAACTTCAATGGCAACAGTATGGTATGTACATGAGGATTTCTAATCTCATGTAGATGTTTTTTCTTAGTGTTATCCTCCACACTTTAGTTCATATTCACATTTATCTTGTAACACATTATTGAAATGGAAAATCAATGTATGAATATACTTTCTGTGTGCCTCTTTTACACATAATTCTTTTTCAATATACTTTCATCTACCTCTTTGATATCTAGCCAAGACCACAATAAAACCTAATCCTTGAAATCTTAACCAAATGTAAAATTTCTTCTTGTATAGTGTTCAATGGCATAGCATATTCGAGTTAGAACTCAACTTGGATATATTCCAGTTGTAAAATTTCTCCTTGTAAAATTTCTCCAAACAATTTTATTATATATTCCTATTGGAACACAACTTTGATATATTTTGATTCATTCACAATGCTTAGACTGAATGACTCATATGAAGTTAGAAATCAACTGTGTTTCTCATTTGAATCAAAAGTGAATCAAATCTTTGGTTCCCTTATTAGTGTATATTTGAGTAATTAAGTGATTTGATGTAATTTGATGTTTTATGTTATTTAATGTACTTTAATAAGCTTTTGATTTCATATCTTCTTGATGTGACATTTGATGTGATATCTTCACTTGATCTCGGATTTCTACTTATTTAAAAAGGTCATTCATCTTCAGTCTTCTGTGAACTCAGTGAAGATGAGCTCAATCTTTTCAGTGGATGCTTGGGCATCAGCTTCCTCTGCTCATATTGATTCATTGTTCTCAGTTGAGCCTTTCCAGAGAAGTGATGATCCCTATGATTTAGAACGTGCTGATGATTCCATGTTTTCTGTTGAGTCATTTAAGTTATCCAATTCACAGTGCAATGCTGCTCATACAAATGCACCTCTTGATCTCCCATCTGATCCAACCATTGATCTCCCTTCTGACTCAAGTGCATGTGGAGCAACGAAAAAGCAAAGCAAGCTCAATCTACGATTTAAAAGAAGTTCTCGTGAAGTAAGTCGAAAAAGATTTAAATTTCTTACTTCAGATAGACAGATTGCATTGGATATTGTGAAGCATTGTTGTGGTTTGAAATGCTTGTATAATTTAGGGATGAAGAAACTAAAGCACATAAGAGAAAAATTCCTCCATTTAGATAGTGAAAGGCAAGATATATACCTTGTTTCTTGCATGCAAATGATTGAGGATAACATGTCAGTAACGCGTGTTGGTTTTGAATATTTCTTTACTCAAGGGATGCCATGCTGTAGGGCTGCATTTAAAATTGCAATGGGTGTAGGAAATTTTAGAATACATAGGGTTCAACAAGGGTTTTTGAATGGGGATCTCATTTTGGATACGTTCCATGGTGGGACCAAAGGATCTGTTGGACGTCATGCAATGAATTGGATGATGAACTATTTTAGCTTGCATTGTGAAGTTATGCCTACAACTGGAAGGTTGCACTTGTCAGATAACTTTACTCGTCGAGAGGTATTTCAAATATATAGAGAAGACATGGAAAATAGAAATGAGAAGTATGTGTTGTATCGTCACTTTACTCGATTATGGAAGGAGGAGTTTAACAATGTTTCTATTCCTCGTAAAGTTAGAATGGGTGAATGTTCAGTTTGTGCCACTTTGAAAAACATGGCAAAAGGGGCTACAACACCATAGGAAAAGCATAATTTTAAAAACCTTCTTAACAACCATCGTGACAGTCAAGCATTAGAGAGAAAGAAAGCAATTCATCATCGAAGTAAGGCACTCCGAAATCCGGAGCGTTATATGTGTTTGTTGATCGATGGTATGGATAAAAAAAAAACTTGTTTGCCACATTTTTATCGCATCCCTAAGGACATTGGAGATGAAGTCCTTGTGCAAATGCATTTGGTTGGCGCTTTGGTATACAATGGAACTGTAATGTCCAAGGTTTTCTTCACATATCCGAATGTGCATAATGATCCAAACCTTACAGTTACTGTCATTCATCGTGTTTTGCAATCATGGAAGGGTCTTTTGCCACCAACTCTATATTTGCAACTAGATAATACTCCAAGAGAGAATAAAAATTCTACAGTCTTTGGATATTTAAGCATGCTTGTTGAAAAACAGGTATTTCAGAAGGTTAAGGTAAATTTTCTTCTGGTTGGCCACACTCATGATCACATTGATCAAATGTTCAGTACTTTCTCTAAGAAGTTGGCACGTAACAATGCTTTTACTCTTTCGATTTTATCTGAGCTGATTTCAGAAGCATATACTCCAAAACCAGAAGTTCAACACCTCACACAGATTTATGACTTTAAGCACTTTTGCTCAATGGGCCTTGATAACAGTGCTAAGGTTTTGGCTCCATTGCACAATATTAGTTTCAACCATGTATTCTTGATGAGGAGGGTTGATGAAATAACCCTTTTATTTGCAAAGCAGTATTCATCTTCTCTTGGGTGGGAGCCTACAGAGGGATGCAGATTCTTATTGCAGGTGCCTAATTTGTCTACTGTAACAGTGTATGGTGCAGAACAATCACCATATGAAGATAAAAACAATACAGAAAGATGTGGAAGTGTGGTTGATCAAAGTAAAAGCTGGATGCATGCACTCATTGAAAAGAAGAGACATATTGAGCGTGCAAAAAAATATGCTGGAGATCAAGATGTATCTTGGTGGGAGGACTTTTTCAATCATCAAGAAGAGATTATACAGTATACAATTGCAGGTCACTGGCCAGTTGATGTTCCATTCACATGGGATTTTTGTACACAAAGATCCGTGAATGTGGCCCAAGCATGTAATGCAGATGCACTTCAAAGTTTTATACATCCACCAGAAAGAAATATTTATGTAGGCCCAAGGATGACAAAACAGGCAGAAGCAAGATGGCAAGGAAATTTAATAGAGATAAATGTTGGAACACTTATTGCAGTACTTGCTGATGGTGATGAGGCTACCAGACCATTTTGGATTGCAAAGGTTTTAGAGATAACTAAAGATATTGATCAGAGAAGAATAGAGGCTTTGGTGGTGCATTGGTATTACACTAAAAGTAGTAATGCATTCACGGGTAAATATAACTTAGAAATGGTGTGTGATGCTAAACGAACAGGTTCAAAAAGGAAAAAGAATATTCGAAGCACATCCACTCTTAAAATGGATGATGTAGATATTCTTGTTTATGATTTTTCCTTGACAAAAACTGGTCACTTGAGGAAAGCAACCATCAACATGATAAAACAAAAGCTTCCAGATGTATGTGGTACAGGAAATCATAGGAAAACAAGAAGAGTTGTGCATGATCCTGCAGAATTTGGTATGTACGTGGATGAAGATAGAGCTCTTGTGGATATAGAAGAAGAAGAAGAGAGCTCTCAACAGTATGAGACTGAATCAAGTGCATCAGATGATGAGGGTGTAGACATAGATCGACAAAGTTGTGAGTTGCATTGAAGCTCTCAGATATTTTTAGTGCTTATGTAAATGCCTCAAAGTAGTTTGGTTAATGAAACCATGTTTTGTAGCAATTTTGAATAACAATCAGATATCCACCCATTAAAGATATGTCTAAAATGTTATTTTTGTGTAAAAACTATTGACTTCTACATTCTTATATATATTTTAGACATGTCAATGTCTTATCATATAGATTTTGGACATGTCAATGTCTTATCATATACATTTTGGGACACGTCAATGCCTAATATAGTGAAATTTTGACTACATTTTGAGCTCATTTTTTTTTGAGAAAATGACAAAAAACGTCAAAAATTACTTGTTTTCACCTCATTTTTGTAATATATGTATACTGGTGTAAAGGAATTCCAAAAATGAGGTGAAAACATGTAATTTTTGACGTAAAAGTCCTCTTTTTACGACATAGTTCTCGTTTGTTACGACTCGCTGTTTATAATTTATTTTTCATTAACCGCTTTCTTTTTTCAATGTGGTAAGATGGACTTTAATTGCATTCTTTGTCTATATATAGCTTATATTGTCATTGTGATGTTTGAATGTCGTTTTTTGATTCAGTGATGAATTTCCATGACATAATCATCCTTCTCCTGATGGTGTAGAATTTTGCATCCATTTTGAGGTGTTTTTCATCATTTTCAAATAAAAGAGCCTACTTGGTAGACGTGTGCATGCTATTGTTAAATGAAGAATCTTGAAAGTGTAAAAGATCATGTTGGTGCAATTAGCAAGCCTAAGAACTTTGCTAATCTTTAAGGACTACTCACTTCAATTATTCTACTCAAAAGAGCTCATAGAGGGCACATGCTTGTTAGTGTTCATTGAATTTACCTTCGATAATTGTAAATGCTAAAAGAAGAACAGGAATCTTGTGAAATTAGCGAACCATTACACAACTTTAGTTTATTGTAGTCAAATCCTATCCATTACCAAATATACGATCACTTTTAGGTGAGTTATCTACTAAGTTCAAATTTGAAAATTATGTACAAATACATAGCAGCATTCATGAGCATACATTATGCTTACTTCACGAAGGTGTATTCCTCTACAGTCCCATGTATCATATTTTGAATATCATATAATATGGTACCTTACTTTGAGTAAGTTCTTTCTGTAAATGGTCTTGTAGTACATTCATGAACACAATGATCTTGTCTTGTTGATTTCTCTCTATCTAAGCATTCATTTGCTATGATTTTACTTGGGTCTGTTAGATATGCACTTCAAGTATTTACATATCAAGTTTCATCTCATTCAATTAGTAAAGTGTGAGATATGAAGCTTTGAAGCTAGCTATGTATGCATGTCTTATTGTTCTTGAAAAGTCGATGTGACCCCCAAAATTGTTAAATTTATTTCTCCTTGTATGGTACAGGTGTGGTCATCAAATAAGTCTCTTTAGCTATGTATAAACATTATTTAGATGTTGAAAATTATCTTTGGTCAATTTGTACCATTTTGTGAATTGTGAACATAATATTGAGACCTTCTCATCCAAAAATAGAAAGATTATCTCACTTCTTCCAAAGTATAAGTTATCAGTTTTCATACAAACATTTGGAAATGATGTTGCAAAGGACTTAATAGTTTACTGTACATTTTTGGGATCCATAAAAAATTTGGATCAATTTAATTATTCATCATGTTCATTAACAAGGGAAGAATACTTGTAAGGAAGGAGCCTCTATGTTTATATATAAGAGAGGTTGAATGCTTGGTGCTCAAAGGATGCTTTAGCAAGTTCATACATTCTTAAATCTATCCTTGGTTTTCTACCTCCACACATTAGGAATTGAAGTACATCACAAGAGACATGGACTGCTCTTGACACATTCTTCTTATCAAGCAACAAGGAAAGGAAGAACCAGTTACGAATGGAGTTTAACACACTAAAAAAGATGCCCAAGGAGAGTGTGAATAACTTTTTCACCAAAATGAAGGACATTGTAGAACATCTTGGAAGCATTGGAGAAGTCATTTATGAAGAAAAAATTGTAAGGCAAGTGATCAATGGAATAAAGGCATAGGATACATGGGAAGCCTTCATTAGAGCTATGGACCTCTAGATGGATATACAAGTTCTTGATCTCAACACTCTATAAGAACAATTGTTCACTCATAAGGCAAATCTCATAAAGGATGGAGACAACCAAAAAGGTTATCAATACTATGCTCTCGATAGATATCAAAATAAAAGCAAGGATAACATAGGCAAGGGTAAGATCTCTAATGATGAAGGTAGTAAGTATCAAGAAAACATTGCAAATAAAGGAGAGTCTCAAGAGGAAGAGGCAAAGGAGGAAGAAAAGGTAGGGGGGAGCCCAAGATTCATCTCCATGCACCATATGTGGTCTAACAAATCACATTATTGAGAATTGTTTCATGAATCCTAGGAACCAAAGAGGAAAAAATTACAATAAAGGAGGCTATGGAAGTTCAAAAGAAGGATTCAAAAACTTCAATGCATATAATAACAACTCCAACACAAAAACTATCAAGTTGGATACAAAGGAAGCAGAGAATACAATAACTATGAAAATCATCAAATTCAAGAGGACTCAATTCTTCTTATTAACATGACTATGAAAGAAGGTAAAGCATATGAACATGTTTTTTTATATAGACTTGGGACGCTCAAATCATGTGGCAAGAAATGTGGCTCTAGTATAAAATTTGGAAGACCCAAGAATAAGCATGAAGTCCAAATAAAAGATGACACAAGCGAACAAGTTGAGAAGATAGGTAATGTGAAAACTTTATATGGCAATAAGAACTTACTAAGCATAGTATTGTATGTTCCAAAGATTACAAAGAACCTCATAAGTGTTGATGCAATTGTTGAGAAGGAATTGCACGTTAGATTCACCAAGCATGGAGAATTTGTTGAGGAACCACATCAGGGATCCAAGAAGATAGTTGTTGGAACATCAAGCTTACATGATGCTTCAGGTGGATTTGATCTACATCAAAAACTATGGCTGGGATTACGTCAAAGGAATATCCATTGGAGAGTTCTTTTTCTTATGCTCATTTATTGTATTTTTCTAAAAGCTTTTTCATGGATCTCTTACCATTGTAAGAACCTTGAACTTTACAAATGTAAATTGAGTTGCATTCAATCAATCAATTAATCAATCAATCACCTAGAAGTAGATCAAACTAGATCCTCACTTTTCCTAGATTGTAGGAAAGTGAATTGATTCCCTCCTTCAACTCTTACCGCCTTCATTTGAATTCAAAATCCACTTGTAGAAGTTGTGGAGAACTTCTAGAGTCTATATAAAGATTTCAAATCACTTACACAATACATGGAAACAATATGCAGACACTTGTGACCATCATTGTCTTGCTCCGTTATTTCTTTGCATCATCCTCTTTGCCAATAGTAAGCTTGCAGAGGCTGATGTTCTCTCTATAGAGCTTCAAATTTGATGCACAATAGTTCATTTAAAAAATACTAGTTTCTAGTTTATTCCCATAAATTTTCATAGCGTTTAGTGTAGTGGATGGGGCAAAATTATAGTTTCTCTTTCTCCGGGTCAATCTCTACCTATTCTTGAAAAATAGGAGGTACCATCGTTGAGTGTCTAATTCATTCCTATAGCATATTTTGCTTACTCCTTATGCTTTTGTGCATTCTTTAGAATCAAACCTATGTGTATCACTCACATCAAAGGATTTTTTCTAATTAAAATCACGTAGGGTGCTATGAGAATTTGAAGCTCATTGTCTCTCCCATAGATAACAAGTTTTTTGAGATACTTGATGTGCAAACCTATCTCTTTTGTATCCACTCTTTCTCCTTGATGCTCCAAAGTACATAGTGCATTTAATTGTATTTATTGCATTCCTATAAGGTGTACTTGAGTCTCCATAAGGTGAAGGGCTAGTCTTGCACCGGTTGGCTAGAATAAACTTCGTTGCTTTGCAACTCACGTTTCTACCTCCTACTAGCTTCTCCAAGTTCTTTCAGTGGTATCAAAGCAGGAGCAAGATGGGTGACAGCTTTCCATCAATGATTGAGAAGCTTGATCGACACAAATATGTGGCTTGGCAAATCAGAATGGAGGCCTATTGCAAGGTAGAAATCTTTCTGGAATTATAGTAGGTGATGAAACTAAGCTTATTCCAAGATCCAAAGGAGGATGCACAAAAGAGGAGCCAGATAAGCTCACTTTTTGGTGTGCAAGGGATGCTCAAGCAAGGTCCTACATACTAAACTCTATCTGTGGCTTTCAATTACCAGATATTAGAGGATGAAAGACATCTCAAAAGATTTGGGATGCCCTCGAGCCTTTCTTTTCTTCTAGTACCCAAAGCAAGTAAGAATCATCTTTGGAACGAGTTCAACCAAATGAAGAAGACACCTAAACAAACCATCACGGAGTTTGTTTCCAAGGTCAATTAAGTTGCAGATCAGTTAGCATCCATTGGAGAGCTGATTGAAGAATGGCTATCATGAGGCAAATTCTCAATGGGATTCGAAGGGATAAGTAATGGAAATCTTTCACCATGGCTTATGATCTCATCATGGATGTGCAAACTCCAGACTTCAACATCTTTATTGGACAACTCTTCAATGAAGAGGCCAACAATAACATAAAGGAAGGTAACTCCTATCATGGTAATTCAACTAGTTCTCTATATGCAGATAAGAAGGATAAGAAGTTGAAAGGTAAGAAGAAGGAAGAAGATGAAGAAGCGACTTCCAACGCCAGCTTTGCAAGCAAGAGCAAGTGGAAAGGGAAGAAGAAAGGAGCAAAGCATGACAAAAGAAAAGGTCTGAATATTCAACCTTGTGCCATACGTGATAAGACCAACCAAACCACTCAAAATCGCTGGTTCAATGGGAAGACCCAAAACAAAACTGGAAGAGGTGGATATGGTAGCAATAGAGGCAGAGGTGGACACAACTTCAAGAATAACAATAGAGGTGATAATAGAAGGGACTTCAATAACTATTCAAAAGATCAACCACATGAAGACTAATTGCTTCTAATGAATCTAAGCCACAAAGAAGGTAAAGAAGATGATCATTTGTTTTACATAGATTCAGGATGTTCAAATCATGTTATAGGCAACATTGCTCTTCTATCTAATTTGGAAAGCCAAAGCATATACTTGAAGTACAAACAGGGGATGACATAAAGCACAATGTGGAGAAAATTGGTAATGTCAAAGCTTCAAATGGTGGGACAAACATTCTAAGTAAGGTTCTCTATGTACCCATTATTACTAAAAACCTCATAAGTGTAGGCCAAATAGTTGAAAAAGCTTGCAAGTTAGGTTCACCCAACATGGAGCTTTTGTGGAAGATCCATGTAAAGGCTTCAAGAAGATAGCAAGAGATGATAAGCATGGTAGGCTCTTTACTTTTGAAGTAGGAGAAACCATGAACATCGCTCTATTCACTTTTGGGTCTCAAACACTAAGTGAGTTTGAAGTGTGGCATAAGAGACTTGCTCATGTGAGTGAAAGAACCTTGTAACATATATGGAGGGATCAAAGTGTTGTACGATTGCCAAACATATCAAACCACCACATGATCAATAGGTGTGATGCATGTCACATTAGGAAGGCACAAAGAAAACTGTTCAGCCACAAAGTCTACATCCACAACAACTTAATGGACTTAGTACATACACATGTATGGGGACCATGTCAAGAACCTTCATTGGCACGATCAATGTATTATGTCTTATTTATTGATGACCATCGTAGATGGATTTTTCTATACTTTGTCAAGAGTAAGAATGAAGTGCTTAATTGCTTCAAAATGTATCTAGCACATGTGGAGAATCATACAGTTAGATCATGCAAGAAGCTTAGATCTGATGCAGGGGGAGAATACTTCTCGAAAGACTTTAATGCATTCTTGCAAGAAAAAGGTATCGAAAGGGAAGTGACTACCAGTTACTCTCCTCAACTAAATGGAATCACCGAGAGGAGAAACAAGACATTGGTTAGATCAGCCAAAACAATGCTTGAAGAGACGAAGTTGCCACATTATATATGGGAGAAGCTATTTCGATTGTAGTATACCTTGTCAATAGACTACCATCACTACCATCCAAATCACTTCAAGGTATGAATCCTTATGAACCATGGTATGGAAGAAAACCTAGTCTTGGACATTGCAAGGTGTTTGGTTGTTTAGCTTATGTTCATGTACCATCACAAATAAGAGGTAAGCTAGATGAAAGGCAACAAGGGCAGTGTTTATTGGCTATCACTCAACTTAGATGGGTTATAGGTTCTATAATCCTTCAACCAAACAATTCACTACAAGTAGAGATGTTGTGTTTGAAGAACAGAGGTCTTGGTATGATGAAGATAAACAAAAGGTAACTCTACCATATGATCTTGATTATGATTCTCAACAATTAGGAAGCAAGCATAATACACAGGTCTCGGATCCAAGAAGTGATATAGATGATGACCAAGATGAAAGGTAAAAGGATTACAAACTATGGAAGTGAAGAGCCAAAGCAAAGATGCAACAGGTTGGAGAATGCTCCAAACAAGCACCTAGAAGATCAGCAAGAGAGAAGAAACAACCAAAAAGGTATGGATATGATTCCACATTTGTTACAAGGCATTCATTCTACTAGGCAAAAGATTCAATTTTCGAAGAACCATCAAACTATGAAGAGGCAAAGGGAAACCGTAATTGCGAAAAGGCCATTAAAGAATAAATAGATGCATTAAAGGAGATGGACACATGGGATTTGTTTCCAATGTTACTGAATCAAAAGGTAATTGGTTGCAGATGGGTATATAAAGTTAAAAGAAACTCAGATAGATCACTTTTCAGGTACAAGCCAAGATTAGTTGCCCAAGGATGCTCTCAAACACATGGTATAGACTGTGAGGAAACATTCGCACCAGTTGCAAAGATGACTACAATCAAGGTATTGATAAGTGTAGCTGTTGCAAGGAATTGGAGACTACTCAAACTTTATGTGAAAAATGCATTCTTGAATGGTTGGATAAGTGAAGAGGTATACATATCACAACCACCAGGTTTTGAGAACCCTAATCATCCATCTTATGTTTGCAGACAAAAGAAAGCATTGTATGGATTGAAACAAGCTCTTAGAGCTTGTAAATACAAGTTTGTTAAATATCTTCAAGATTAAGGGTTCAGACCTAGCAACTCACATCCTTCTCTATTCATCAAAATGGATCACCATGAGGTTATCTATCTATGTGTATATGTAGATGATATTAATGTGACATGTGATGATTTGAGTGACATTCAAAGGATCAAGAGACACATGCAAGAGCAGTTCAAATTTAGTGACTCAGGTGAGCTCACATATTTCCTATGTATGGAGGTGATATACACAAATGAAGAAATGTATTTGACTTAGAGAAGATACATTGAGGATCTAGTTCTCAAGTTCAAAGTGGAGAACACTAAACCTGCACATACAGCTTTGGAGATGAATCATAAACTTAGTGTTTATGAAGGTGAGAAAAGTGAATACATGAAAGAATATCAAAGATTGATAGGTAGCTTGATATATACTACTCATACAAGGGCAGACATCTCATATAGTTTGGGAGTG
The DNA here is from genome assembly GCA_020310875.1 of Ceratopteris richardii. Lineage (NCBI taxonomy): Eukaryota > Viridiplantae > Streptophyta > Polypodiopsida > Polypodiales > Pteridaceae > Ceratopteris > Ceratopteris richardii. Next base: position 54,281,355 of record CM035423.1, read on the forward strand.
CTTAGCCAATTCATGCACTCTCCAAGAAGACCACACTTGGATGCAGCTAAGAGAGTACGAAAGCATCTCAAAGGTACAATCAATGAAGGTATATTCTATCCTTACTCTTCAGATTGGGATATCAAAAACCTACTTAAATCCAGATTGGGTAGAAGCTAAGGATTATAGAATTAGTACTTCTAGTTACTCAGCATTTTTAGGTTCAAAGCTAGTGTCATGGAGTTCCAAGAAGCAACCAAATGTTGCTTTATCCTCAATTGAAGGAGAGTACGCAGGTGTCACCATAGCAGCTCAAGAGGCAATATGGCTAAAAGCATTGTATATAGATTTGAGACTTGTGAGTTCCAAACCTCACATATATGGAGATAATTTAAGTTACATGCATCTAGTAGCAATTCCTATCTTCCATGGGAGAACCAAACACATAGAGGTTCATTACCACTTCATCTGAGAGAAGCTCATGGAAAAGGAGATTCACATTTCTTTTGTTCCTATTGAAAAACAAGTAGCATATATGATGGCGAAGGCACTTCATGGAATAAAGCTTTGGAGATTCAAAGCTATGGTAGGTATTCAACCTATTAGAAAATGATGACTCAAGCATACTTTAGTGTAAGGGGGATCTATTGGAACATCAAGCTTTGACTATGCTTGAGGTGGATTTGATCTACATCAAAAACTATGGCTTGCATTACATTGAATGAATATCCGTTGGAGAGTTCTTTTTCTTATGCTCACTTATTGTATTCTTTTAGAAGAATTTCGTATGGATCTTTTACCATTGTAAAAGCCTTGAGCTTTACACATGTAAAAGTAGAAAGAGAGAGCACAAATTTTCACGTATGTGTGGTGTTTGAGTTGCATTCAATCAATCAATCAATCACCTAAAAGTAGATCAAACTAGATCTTCACTTTTCCTAGATTGCAGGAAAGTGAATTGATTCCCTTCAACAACTCTTATCGCCTTCATTTGAATTCAAAATCCACTTGTAGAAGTCATGGAGAGCTTCTAAAGTTTATATAGAGACTTCAACTCACTTGTACAATACATGGAAACAATATACATACACTTGTGACCATCCTTGTCTTGCTCTGTCATTTCTCTAAATCATCTTCTTCGCCAATGGTAAGCTTGCAGAGGCTACACCTCTCTCTACACATCTAGAAATTTAATTAAAGATAGCTCATTTGAAAGGTATGAGTGTCTATTTTATGCGTATGCCATTTCATAGCATTTGGTTCAGTAGATTAGGAGATCTTAATTTTGATGTCTTGAGGTCAATCTCTGTGTATTCTCAAACAATAGAAGGTAACACCTTTTTGTGTCTGATTCATTCCTATAGCATATTTTGCTTATTCCTTATACTTTTGTGCACTCTATAGACTCGACTCTATGTGTATCACTCCCATAGAAGTATTTTTTTGTAATTGAAATCACGCTGGTCGCTATGAGCATTTGAAGATCATTATCTCTTCCATAGATAGTAAGTTTTTTGAGCTAATCGATGCGCAAACCCAACTATTTTGTATCAACTCTTTCTCCTTGACATTGCAAAGTACATAGTGCATGTTATTTCACTTATTGCATGCCTATAAGGTCTACTTGAGTCTCCATAAGCTCAAGGGCTGGTCCTGCATGGATTGGGTGGACTAAACTTTGTCCCTTTGCAAGTCACGTTTCTACCTCCTACAAGCTTCTCCAAGCTCTTTCAATAGTCAGAGGAGAACAATTAGGTAGATTGTTCACCTTTGAGCTCCAAGACACAAAAAATCCTCTCAAGAAGCTATTAGAAGGTCAAGTACAAAGAAAATGAAGCTAGAAATGTATGGAATCGATACTTCACTAGCCACTAAAAGTTTTTGTTTATATGCATGTGAGTGTGTATGTATATGTGTATGCATGCATGCATGCATATGCATGAATATGTGTATGTGAGTATGTAATATGTATGTGTGTGTAGGTATGTGTGTGAATGTATGGATGCATATGTTCGTGTATGTATATGTGTATTTATGCATATGTTTGTGTGTGTATATATGTGAGTGTGTTTGTATGTGTGTGTATATGTATGTGAGTGTGTATGTATATGTGTGTATGCATGCATGCATATGCATGAATATGTGTATGTGAGTATGTAATATATATGTGAGTATGTAATATGCATGTGTGTATGCAATATATGCATGTTTGTATGTAATATTGTATGTGTATGTATGTGTGTGTACATTTGTGTGTGAATGTATGTATGCATATGTTTGTGTATGTATATGTGTATGAGTGTGCATGTTTGTGTATGTATATGTGTATGTATGTGTGTGTATGTATGTGTGTGAATGTATGTGTATGCATGTGTATATGTGTGTGTATGTATGCATGTGTGTATGTGTGTGTATGTATGCATGAGTGTATATATGTGTGTATATGTATGCATGCATATACATGAGTATGTGTTGACAGTCAAGGTCAAGCACGTACATGTGTGCGTATGTATCTCTATCTCTCTCTTTTTTTCTCTCTTCATGTGTATGTATGCTTATGTTTGTGTATGTATATGTGTATGTATGTGTGTACATGTGTGTGTATGTATGTATGCATATGTTTGTGTATGTATATGGGTATGTATGTGTGTGAATGTATGTATGCATATGTATGTGTATGCATGTGTATATGTGTGCATATGTATGCATGTGTGTGTGTATGTATGCATGTGTGTATATGTGTGTGTGTATATGTATGCATGCATATACATGAGTATGTGTGTGTATGTATATCTATCTCTCTCTCTTTCTTTCTCTTTATCTCTCTCTTTCATCTCTCTCTCTCTCTTTTGCTCTCTTTCTCTCTCTCTCTCATTCTCTTTCTCTCTCTTTCATCTCTCTCTAGATCTCTCTCTCTTTCTCTTTTTCATCTCAGTGGGATTTGAATTCATGACCTACTGGCTAGGAGTATGATGGTCTAACCACTTGCCCTAAAATCCATGGTTGAGGATTAATTCCTATTCCTCCCTCTTAGGGTGTGGTTTAACCATCTCGTGCCCATCATTTCTGGAGTCTAACAGTGTTAGATTCAAGAAATGATGGGCAGGAGATGGTTGAACCACACCCTAAGAGGGAGGATTAGGAAGTAATCCTCAACCATGGATTTTAGGGCAAGTGGTTAGCCCATCATACTCCTAGCCGGTAGGTCATGAGTCTAACAATCTCTCTATCTCTCTTTATCACTCTCTATCAATAGAGAATAAAAACAATCACTTATAGGAATGTCCCTCTTTTGGATCGCTCTCATCAAAGCCTAATGAACATCGTCCCTCGTCAAATTCCAAAGAATGAACACCAAAAAACTCTTGCAAAACAAAAAAGAAGAGAGATTATAAAGCAAAACACATAGAGAAAGAAAGGTAAGAGTATGTGCACCACTTAAAAGGATGCAAGATCTAGAGAGAGAGAGAGAGAGAGTGTGTGTAGAGAGAGATCTATGTGTGTGTGTGCACAAGACAATGCAGGTCACAATTCAGTTCGTGGGTTCAAGTTTGACAAAAAGCACTAATGAGTTCAAAAGATGTGCAAAAGATCAATTTTCTGCTCTTCGGTCCCTCTATGTTTAAAACACATTGTCAATAAAGGCATCAGTATGGGCATCGGTATGAGCGTCACTATGAGTGTCAGTAATCTATAGTAATTTATCAATGCTTATACCGACACCTATACCAATGTCTATACGAGTGCCTATACGGGCGATTGCAATGGATACTGATTATACATTTTAAACGGTCTACTAATGTTATGCATAATGAGATGTTTAAACGGTCAAATCATGTGACTAGAAATGTCGCTCTACTATCGGATTTGGAAGACCCAGGGAATAAGCATGAAGTCCAAACAAGAGATGGCACAAGGCAACGATTTGACAAGATAGGTAATGTGAAAACTTTAAATTGAAATATGAATTTACTAAGCATAGTATCTGTGCCACCTATTACAAAGAACCTCATAAGTGTTCCAAACATTTTTCTTAGTGCATGATTGATCATTTGCAATGATTTAAAGCATGTTATGTTAATCATATTGTCTACTATATTGGTACAAAATCTTATTGCGGTTGCTCATCTCAATCATGAGATATAAGCTCAATATTGCTCTCAGTTCAATTGATTGATGCACCCTGAAAATGTCAAGCATGGTCTATGATTTGCTAAAAACTATTCTCAGATTGTAATTCATCATTTTTTTTTGAAATCACTCATCATTGGTAGCTTTCTAAGCAAGGTTTCCCCATAAGAAATTAAGCTAATTTCTACTATGCTCAGAGAACTGTTCAAAACACTGAACAAGTATATAGATAAGAATAGCAAGTTTTTGGTCTAGGATCATTTTCCTACCTATCTATTTTCACCCATTGATTAGTGGATCATATTCCAAAAATCATATATGATTATTTATAATCACTAGCTAGCTAAAGAGGCCCATTTCATTCTCCAGAAACTATTCTTGGCAAGTGTGCAGCAGGATCAAGCAACTATTGGATGAGATGGTGGATAGTCTTCAAGAGATGAAGTGTTGTTGCTAGATCCTGCTTCACAAGTACTAGAATGATTGCTGGATTATATAGTGCGCCTCTTTAGCTAGCTAATGATCACAAATAATCATATATGTTTCTTGGATCATGATCCACTAATCAATGGATAAAAATAGATAGGTTGGAGTAGATCCAAGATCTAGAAACTTGCTATTTTTGTTCCTACACCTATTCAATGTTTTGAATAGTTCTCTCAACAGAGTAAAAATTGGCTTAATTCCTTTTGAGAAATTCTAATTACCTTAGTAAGCTATCAACCGTGAGTGATTTACTCAAAATTAATGGACAACACACAGAGAAAGGTGTTTAGAAAATCATCAGACCATCCCAACAGTTTTGGGATTCAATAGTCAATAGACCAGTGAGCAAAGATGTGTTAATATCTCATGATCTAGACAATCAATGAGACTAACATTTTGTAGTGATGTACTAGATAATATGCTGAATCTAACATGATTTAGATCCCCACAAATGATCAATCATACACTAAGAACAAGCTCTAATAAAATCATTATTTTGATGAAGTTATAGTAGAGAAGTGAAATGAGAATGTAATGATCATATATGTATTAAATCATACAAAAGTACAATGTCATTGGCAATCATACATTGCTCAATGTGTGAGAGTTGAATGAGATATGAGATAAGATCTCACTTCACAATGAATCTCTTTAAAATGATCTCATGGGCTCGGGATTACACGCAGGACATTTGATCCTCTTCTTATAGTTGTACTTGGAGCCAAGGTTTGAATTCAAATTCAAAGATCTACCTAAACGTGAATCCTAAAGTATAGGATAGATTCCCTAATCACTCAAAAACCAAATGCTTTGTGATTTTAGAGCTTCCTAACTCCACCCAGATGTAAAGCACTTTTACATAGGTAAATGTGAAAGACTTTTACAAGAGGTTGATCATATGATGCATTGTATAAGTTATATCTATAAATCAAGTATGAGCTAACTAACCAAGTATGTGGGCTTGGTTTTAATTGCACCAATAGATTCCCCCCAAGCCTAAAATTCTTTGTCTTCATTCCTCCTTGATTTTTTGCAAACCAATCATCAATTTGAACATGTTCACCTTTGTTCAATCGAATGACTTTGTGAGTATATCTGCATAGTTTAAATGAGTTGATACATAAGATAGTTGAATATCCTTGCTAAGCAATTTCTCACTTACATAATGATAGTGCACTTCAATGTGCTTAGTCCTTGCATGATATATAAGATTAGCAGGCAAATGAAGTGAACTAGTTTTGTCTCCAAAGATTATTGGAGTTCAAGAATGTAACTCCAAATCTACATACAATTGCTTTAGCCACATAGCTTCTTGAGTTGTGTTTTCCAAACATCTATATTCTACCTTGGTGGAAGATAAGGCCATAATTGGTTGCTTCCTAGATGACCATGATATAAGCTTTGAACGTGCAATGGATAAGTACCTTGAAGTTCTCCTTCTATCATCCTTGGAGAGAACCCAATCTGCATCAGAATACATCTTTATATCTATGTCAGAAGTGAAGGGGTAAAACAACCCTTCATTCATGGTACCCTTTAGATATTTAAGCACCCTTTTCACAACTTCCATATGAGGCTTCCTTGGTGCATGCATAAACTAACTCAATGTACTTACTCCATAGGCAATGTCTACTATTGTTCGAGTAGCATAATTGAGACTTCCCACAAGTCGTTGATAACCTGTAACATCATCAATTAGTTATCCTTCATGATAACTCAGCTTATGGTTAAGTTCCGTAGGAGTACCTACAATTTTAGTGTTCTCCATCTTCAACTTTACCAACATATCATGTATATAGTTTCTTTGAGAAATAAATATACCACAATTAATGTACACAAGTTTTAAGCCAAGAAAGTAGGTTAATAAACCAAGATCACTGATTTTAAACTCTTCCATTAGTTGTGTGTTAACCTGCTTCATGCCAATAGCATCATTTCCTGTAATGATCATGTCATCCACATAGACATATACGTAGATAACTTCTGATTTATTCATCTTAACAAATAAAGAAGAATCTCTCTGGCTAGCCACAAAGCCTTAGTCTTAGAAATAAGTACAAGCCTATGGTTCCAAGCTCCAAAAGCTTGCTTGAGACCATAGAGTGCCTTCCTTAGCTTGCATACATAACCTATTTTATTTTCATCTTCGAACCTGGTGGTTTTTCCATATACACTTCTTCCGATATCCATCCATTTAAGAGTGCAATCTTGACATCGAACTGATATAGATTCCAATTCTTAGAGGCACCGACACTTGCCAAAACCCTGATTGTTTGCAGCTTTTCCACAGGTGAAAAGGTTTCTTCATAATCCACTCCATGAGTTTGGGCAGATTCTTTTGCCACTAACCTTGCCTTGGACCTATTTATAGAACCATCGGAGCTTCTTTTTTATTTTGTATATCCACCTGGATCCAATTACCTTCATTCTTGGTTTCTTGGGAACTAGATCCCAAGTATGGTTTTCTTGAAGTGCTTCTACTTCTTCCTACATGACTTCTCTCCATTCTTTCTTCTTCCTAGCCTCTTCAAACAAAGAAGGCTCCTCTATCATAGAGTCTTTAGTGATATACACAGAATGCTTGGTGACTAATGATGTATCATAGCCATACCTTATGGGTCTTTTACTCTCCCTTTAAGATCTCTTAATTGCTTCTTTTCAGGACTCTGGTATGTCCTCTAATTGCTTGATTTTGATCTTGCCTCTTGACTTCCAAGCCTTCAAGTGAATCTTCTCTTCATCCTCTGAGTTGATATCTTCTCGTAATTGTTGATCTTCTTGAGTGAGGGTTGGAAAATCATTTTTCAAGTCATATGGTAACCTGAATTTCCTATAATCATCTTCAAACCATGAATTATTTTCATCAAACAGTACATCCCTAATAACTATAAATGCTTTGTTAGTGGGATTACATAGCTTGTACCCCTTTTGGTTTTCATCATACCCAATGAATATATGTTTTTCAGCTTTAGGGTCAAGCTTCCCTCTGATTTGTGAGGGGATGTGTGCATAAGCAATGCACCCAAATATTTTCCAATGGTCGAATGAGGGTCTCCTGCCATTCCATGCTTCATAGGGTGTCATACCATCCAAGGATTTGGATGGGAGCATATTGATGAAGGAAACAGCGTCTTCCCATAGGTAATTAGGTAGCTTCTTCTCATTCAACATAGACCTAGTAACATCAACAATTAACATGTTCCTTCTCTCTATCACTCTATTCAATTTAGGAGTATATCTTGTTTTTACTTCCCTCTTTATGCATCTATCTTATAGAAATGAATCAAATTCATGTGAAAAATACTCAATAACTCCATCATATCTTATCCTCTTCAAGCTCCTTCCTATTTGGTTTTCAACTAGTGTGAAGTAATTTTTGAAGCATGTAAATACCTCATCCTTATGGTTCATGAATTAAAACATTGTCCATCTACTGTAATAATCAATAAATGAAACATAGTACCTTGAACCGGAGATTTATGGATCTTTGGTAGGGCCCCACACATCAGTGTGTACCAGCTCCAAATATTCTTCATGAATGTATCCCTTCCTATTGAATGGTTTCCTATAATTGTTCCAAAATTGGCATGCTCCACATTTGTATATCATATGTTGCTTGGTTACATTGGGAATGCCAAGCACACTTTGATCCCTGCATATCTGCTTTAGAGTTCTTTCTCTTATGTGTCCTAGCTACCATATTTCTAGCTCAGATAAGGTTTGATCCGTATAATTGAATAGTGCCATGTTCCTTGTGTCTTCAATCTCAAATGTGAATAATCGACCAAACTTCTCACCTTTAGCAATCCTTTTGGAGCCTTGTTGAGGGTCTTCCACATATGCTCCATGCTTAGTAAATCTGACTTGTAAGCCTTTCTCAACAATCTATGCAAAACTTATTAGGTTTTTGGTTATAGTTGGCACATACAGAACTTTACTCAAAAGGTTCATGCCACCATCAGATGTTTTGACATTTCCAATTTTCTTGACTGACTGTTTAGTATAATCACCTATCTATACTTCATGCTTCCCTTTGGGTTCTTCAAAATCAGATAATAAAGCTACATTTCTAGCCCCATGGTTGGAACAACCTGAATCAATATAGAAAAGATGCTTATCATCTTTATCTTGCTTGAGTGTCATATTCATGATGACTAGAGAGTCTTCTTGATCTTCTATATAGTTGTTGTAGTCTCTTCTTCCTCGTTGTAACTGCCTCCTCCATTGTTGTACTTTCCTCTCGATTGTCCATAGCTACCTTTATGGAAACCTCTTCCCCTTTGATTCCTTGTCTTCTTGAAGCATTCTTTTGTGGTCTGGTTGGTAAGAACACAAATGTTGCAAGGTGAATTGTTGTAGGATCTCCCCCTTCCTTTCTTTCCTCCTTTGCCCCTTCCATTTGAACCTCTTTCTCTTCTTGCATAATTGGCTTGACAGGTACTAGCCTCTTCTTCATTCTTCTTGCTTTTACCTTTATCCTTAGCTTTATTCTTATTTGTATAAAGGATAGAAGATTGATTACCTCTAGAGTTGTCACCATTCTTGTTGAGCTTTGTCTCATGGGTGAAGAGTTGCACCCATCAAGGTGTTGAGGTCAAGTATTTGCATATCCATGTAGAGGTCCATTGCTATGGTGAATGACTCCCACTTGTCATTAGCTTTGATCCCATTAATGATCTACCTTTCTATGTGTTCTTCTTTTATCTCCTCTCCGATGCTTGCAAGTTGGTCAGCCATATCTTTCATCTTGGTTATATAATCATCCACTCCTTGCTTAGGTTGTTTCTTTAGAGTTGTAAATTCCATCCATGATTGATTCTTCCTAGCTCTTGTATTTGAGGAGTAGTATGATGAGAGTACTTCCCAAGTCTCTTGGGAGGCCTTATAATTCCTAATATGTGGTAATAAGAAATTAGAGATTGAGTTTAGTAGATAAGACCTAGCAAGAGCATCCTTCGCACACCAAGTGTTCAACCTTTCTTGATCTTCCCTTGTAGGTTCATGCTTGCTCCTAAAGATTGGAAACTCTTCATCTCCTGTGATGTATCCATATAGACTTCTCCCTTGAAGGTAGGCTTGCATCCTTAGTGACCATTTTGAGTAGTTTTTTTTGTCCAATTTGTCAATGAAGGATGGAAATCCATCTTCCATCTTCCTTTTTGTTGCTCTGATACCACCATTGGATGAGATGGTGGATAGCCTTCAAGAGATGAAGTGGTATTGCTAGATCCTACTTCACACGTGCTAGAATGATTGCTGGAGAGTATCGTGAGTGATCATAAATAATCATTTATGTTGCTTGGAACATGATCCACTAATCAATGGATCAAAATGGATAGGTTGGAGTAGATCCAAGATCAAGAAACTTGCTATTTTTGTTCCTACACCTCTTCAATGTTTTGAACAGTTCTCTGAGCACAGCAGCGATTGGCTTAATTCCTTTTGGGAAACTCTAATTAGCTTAGCAACCTATCAATCATGCATTTCTGAGTAAAAATGATGGACAACACACAAAGAAAGATGTTAAGCAAATCAAAAGAACATCCCAACATATTCGGGGCTCAACAATCAATAGACTAGTGAGCAAAGACGTGTTAATATCTTGCAATCTAGAGAAGAAATGCTAATGAAGTTTTGTAGTCAGACAGTATGCTCAATCTACCATGCTTTAAATCATGAGAAATGATCAATTATGCACTAAGAACAAGCTTTGCGAAGATCATTTCTTTGATGAAGTTATAAGAGAGAAATGAAATGCGAATGTAATGATCATATATGTATTAAATCATATACAAATACAATGTCATTGGAAATCATACATTGCTCAATGTATGACCGGTGAATGAGCTATGAGATAAGCTCTCACTTCAAAATGAATCTCTTCAAAATGATCTCATGGGCTAGATACTACATGCTCCACATTTGATCCTCTTCTTATAGTTGTACTTGGAGCCAATGTCTGAATTCAAATTCAAAGATGTACCTAAAAGTGAACCCTAAAGTATAGGGTAAATTCCCTCATCACTCAACAACCAAATGAGTCGTGATTTTAGAGCTTCTTAACTCCACATTGATGTGGACCAGTTTTACAAAGGTAAATGTGAAAGACTTTTATAAGAGGTTGATTATATAATGCCGTGTATAAGTTATATCAATAAATGAAGTATGAGCTAATTAACCAAGTATGTGGGCTTGGTTTTAATTGCACCAACAAGAACACCACTTCATCTTTGAAGACTGTCTACCATCTCCTACAACAGTGGTATCAGACCAACACCAAGCAAGATGGGAGATGGATTTCCATACTTCATTGACAAATTGGACAGAAGCAACTAGTTACCATGGTCATTAAGGATGCAAGCCTACCTTTAAGGGTGAAGTCTTTATGGATACATCTCAGGAGATGAAGAGATACCAATACTTGGGAGCAAACATCAACCCACAAAGGAAGAGCAAGAAGTGGTGTGCAAAGGATGCTCTTGCCAGCTCTTTGAATTGCTAGACCTCCAAAGAGTCTGGGGAAGTACTCTCATCATATTTCTCATCAAATACAAGAGCAAGGAAGAATGGGATATGGATGGAGTTTAGAGCGCTAAAGAAGCAATCAAAGGAAGGAGTGACGAATTCTATAACCAAGACGAAAGATGTGGTTGACTGGCTTGCAAGCATTGGACAAAGATATAGAAGAAGAACACATAGTAAGGCAAATCATGAAAGGCATCAACGCTGATGATAAGTGGGAATCCTTCACCACAGGAATGGAGCTTTACATGGATATGCAAATACCTGACCTCAACACCTTGATGGGGCAACTCTTCACCCACGAGACAATGCTCAACAAGAATGGTGACAACTCTAGAGGTAATCAGTCTTCTGCCCTTTATACAGATAAGAATTAAAGTAAGGATAAAGGTAAAAGCCAGAAGAATGAAGAAGAGGCTAGTAACTCTCAAGCTAACTACAGAGGTAGAGGAAGAGGTGCTAGAGGAAGGGGCAGAGGAGGAAAGCAAGGCAAGGGGAGATTCTACAAAAATCCACCTTGCAACATTTTTGGTCTTACCAACCATACCACAAAAGAATGCTTCAAGAACACAAGGAACCAAAGTGGAAAAGGTTCCCATAGAGGTAGCTATGGACAATCTAGAGGTAGGTACAATAATGGAGGAAGCAATTACAATCATAACTACAATCAAGGCTACAACAACAATAATTATCAAGGAGGTTTCAGAGGAAGAAGAGATTATAACAACTACACAAAACCAAGAGGATTTCCTACTCATCATGAACATGAGATCCAAGCAAGGTAAAGATGATAAGCATCTTTTTTCTATTGATTCAGATTGTTCCAATCATGTGGCTAGAATTGTAGCTTTCTTATGTGATCATGAAAAACCTAAAGGGAAGCATGAAGTACAGACAAGTAATGAAACTAAACACTGAGTCAAGAAAATTGGAAATGTTAAGACTTCTCATGCTAACATGAACCTTTTAAGTAAGGTTTTGTATGTGCCAACTATAGCCAAAAACCTAATTAGTGTTGGACAGATTGTTGAGAAAGGGTTACAAGTCAAATTCACTAGGCATGGAGCATATGTAGAAGATCCTCAACAAGGCTTCAAAAGGATTGCTAAAGGTGGGAAATCTAGTAGATTATTTACATTTGAGATCAAAGACACCAAGAACATAGCACTCTTCAATTACAAGGATAAAACCCTATCTGATCAGCTAGAGATATGGCACAAAAGGCTAGGACACATAGAAGAAAGAACTCTAAAGTAAATATGCAGGGATCAGAGTGTGCTTGACATTCCCAATGTGTCCAAGCAACACATGATATACAAGTGTGGAGCTTGCCAATTTGGTAAAGCTCATAGGCAACCATTCAACAAAAAGGGGTACATGTATCAAGACTACTTGGAGCTTGTACACACTCATGTGTGGGGTCCTAGCAAAGATCCATCAATCTAAGGTTCAAGGTACTATGTTTCATTTATAGATGATAACAATAGATGGACAATCCTTTACTTTATGAAGCACAAGGATTAAGTATTTACATGTTTCAAAAATTATCTGGCATTAGTTGAGAAACAAATAGGTAGAAGCTTTAAGACGATATGATTTGCTGGAGGTGGTGAGTAGCTTTCACATGAATAGGATTCATTTCTATAGGACAAAGGCATAAAGAGGGAAGTAACAACAAGGTATACTCGTGAATTAAATGGAGAGGCAGAGAGAAGGAATAGGATGATAGTTGAAGCTACAAGGTCAATGGTGAATGAGAAAAGGTTACCTAATTACCTATGGGCAGAGGCTGTTTCCATAGCCTTACTTTGTGAACACGCTCCCATCAAAATCCTTGGATGGAATGACACCCTATGAAGCATGGAATGCCAGGAGACCCTCATTGGATTATCACAAAATATTTGGGTGCACTACTTATGCACACATTCCCTCATAGATTATATGGAAGCTTGACCCTAAGGATAAAAAGTGTATATTCAATGGGTATGAACAAAATCAAAAGGGTTCTAGGCTATAAAATCCCACCAATAAAGGATTTATATTTAGTAGGGATCTAGTATTTGATGAAGATAAATCATGGTTTGAAAACGACTACAAGAATGCTAGGTTACCTTATGATTTGGAAAGTGATTTTCCAACTCTCACTGAGGAAGATCAACAATTACCAGAAGACATCAGTTTAGAGGATGAAGAGCAAATTGATCTCCCAAGGCTTGGAAATCAAAAGGCAAAGCCAAGATGAAGCAATTGGAAGACATTCCAAAGTCCTCCAACCAAGCACTCAGGAGATCTCAAAGCGAGAGTAAAAGGCCCATAAGGTATGGCTATGATACATCATTAGTCACCAAGCACGCTATGTATATCACTAAAGTCTCTATGAGAGAAGAACCTTCTTCATTTGAAGAGGCTACTAAGAGGAAAGAATAGATAGAATCCATGCAGGAAGAAGTAGAAGCATTTTAGGAAAACCATAGTTGGGACCTAGTTCCCAAGAAGCCAAGCATGAAGGTAATAGTATCTAGGTGGATATATAACATCAAAAAGAATTCATATGGTTCTGTAAATGGGTACAAGGCAAGGTTAGTGGCAAAGGGATTTGCTCAAACCAACGGAGTGGATTATGAAGAAACCTTTTCTCTTGTGGCAAAGATACCAACAACTAGAGTTTTGGTAATTGTTGCTACTTCCAAGAATTAGAATCTATATCAGCTAGATGTCCAGAATGCATTCTTAAATGGATGGATATGAGAAGAAGTATATATGGCGCAACCACCAGATTTTGAAGATAAAGATAAATGAGGTTATGTATGGTTGCTAAGGAAGGCACTATATGGCCTAAAGCAAGCTCCTAGAGCTTGGAATGATAGGCTTGTTATGTATTTGCAAGCTCAAGGCTTTGTCGCTATAGTGTCCTAAAGATATGCAATTAAACCAAAAAGTTTGAGGATGTGTGGAAACCTTATCGATTAGGGCTCAGAGAAGAGGTTCAATAAATACACACATCTGAATTTATTAAACTTTCAATTTATCAAATTCCTTAATACAAAAATTGCTAAGAATATGATGTGTGTGCAATCATTGTTGCTTTAGTAGTCGATGAAATGGGTGGTGTGATGAGAAGCGCCCATTTGCAATGTCCATAGAGGGGCTCAATTTAACATAAACAACCCTCAACACCCAAGAGATTGCACAAGGTTTAGGAAAAAGGCTACTGCTCCCAAGGAGGAAAAGCAACTGTGACAACTTGTAATAATCTTTTATGAATATGAAAAATATTTCAATAGATCTAACCTGAGTTGCCCTACCGTATCTTCATGTCACGTTCAAAATATTGAAAGTATGGTAGCATTCAGTTGGTGCATCAATTCAACTGCCTTGTTCACCATTAAATTTTTTATCTTTCATCGTCAAATTTGCATCTGTATAGTTGTATAATGATTCTATTGAATACCACTCCTTTGATATGATTGGCAGCACCTGTGTCTCTCGTCATTCATAAACTCTCCTTGAAGGTCATCATCCATGCAATACTATGTTGATCCTTTGTCTGACACACCAAGCAATTAAAAACAAAAATAATATATACTCAGATAATACAAACACAAGTCATAAACTACCTGTGTGCAAGCAATCATGTGCATCATTTATGATGTCGGTATATTGTTCGAATGATAGTTACTTACTAAAATATCTTTGCCTTATGGATATCATTTTTTTCAATTCTTAGAGGTTAAATAATTTTCTTGTATAGGACTTGTCACTTTTATAAACTCCTCGTCAATTTAGAGCGGACATACTTGTACACATCATATCGAATCCTACACATAAGAAAACAATATATTTTGCATCATGTCCAAAGATGATAAAGTGTGATCTCTAATCAGCTCATTCAGATGCCACAACTTGAATCTATCAACCATAGTAATCCTTCTTCACAATTATGTCCACTACAAAAAGTGTTTGTGTTTCTATTGTGTAAGTAAATGGGTCTACCGGATAGAACTCTTGGATCTAGGTTTCTATTGTGTAAGTAAATAGGTCTAGGTGTGAAACCCTTGTGATTTATGATTTATTAAACCTTTTGAATGGGTCTTCAACCTTAGGGTTAAGTCTCTAAGGTTGATTACCTTAAACTTCATGGAATGTTTCTCCTAGCCACTTTATTTGTATGAGATTTTCAAGGGTCTTCTTTTGAAGGCATGTGATTTGATGTGCTTTCTTAAGCTTGAAAACCATGTGACCACCTTGGGGACCCATGTGATCAAACATACAAATGTCCCGATGTGGTTTACTTACCCCATTGGACACAAAACTATATATTGGAGGAGTTGATTGGATGGATACATGTATTTCTCTCCATAGTGCGAGACTTGCTAGTTAGTTTTTCTTAGGTCTCAGGTGATTACTTGTGAAGGCTATGACCCCTTCCACAACACTCATACTAGAGCTTGGTTGCTAACATCCATGAATGACTATCGCTATGAGAATACTTCTAAAAAGCTTCATGGTGTCTCTTTGTTCTTGCAAAAGAACAAATCAAAATATCCCTAAGGGTGGAAATAGCCTTGAGATACCAACACCCACAACTCTGAACTGATAGGTATGGATAACTTGGCTAGAGATGATACAAGAGATCCCACAACCCAAGACTTTAGGTAGGATGCAAGATATCATGATTACAAGAACTCCATTCAGGGAGATGAGCTAGATACAAGAAAGAACTAGATAGGATTTCACACTAAGATAGTACAAGAGGATAACGGTAGATGTCCAAGAACTAAAATAATTAGGAATAGAACAAGGAATAAGAGAGGAACTCGAACTAGAATTGCATTGGCAAGAGTGAGTATCTATGTGTCCAACCCTTCCTTATATACATTGTCAAGGGTAGTTCATCAATGGGAGGTATGAATTGATGATGTCATCAATTCAAAACATGACATCTAGATATCAAAATCAAGCAAGTAGATGGTGGATCTTAGGGTTTTAGCATGTTGCAGACATATTTAAACCATTATTTTCTAAAAATGTTCAACCACGCATGAGATATAGAAGGTCACATGAAATCTAAGGTTCATGATGGTTTCCTTTTTCCATGACATCACCTACCTCTCAACCAAAAAGATCCAAGAGGAGTAATCATCTTCTCTAGTCTCTACTTCATTAGAGTTTTTTTATGAAATTATAGAACCTTCATTGATGCTCTCCAAAGGTTTTCTATACGTTCCCAAGTGCGATCACTCATGTTATATCCTTTCCAATGAACAAGGTAATCCAATATTCCTTGGGATATTTTTGAATCTAGGACATGCTCAACTTCAAATTCTTTATGATCATCAATGTTGATAGATGTTGAAGGACTAGGTCTTTCCCCCTCAATTGTGAAATCTAATATGGTTCCGACATGGACACATGGAAAACTAGATGTATCCCTCATGGTACTTGGTAAATGGAGCTTCAAAGTGATTGGATTAAGCTAATCTAAGATGGCAAATAGATTGAATCTCTTATGCTCTAGATTTGCACAAGGTCTTAAACTCTACAAAGTATTTTTGAGTTAACACACTTTATCCACAATGTGATAGGATGGATTTTCAACATGATACCGATGTGCATAATACTTATATTATATTTGAGCTCTATGGATCCCTTCCCTTAGTTCTTTGTGAATATCCATAAGGTATTGGGCCTTATCGCTAACAATTGGATTCTTTACGTGATTTGAGAGTTTTATATCCGTCCTTGGGTGTTCTTCATAGTCTGCAAAGAGGAACAAATAAATTTTGCAAAAGTCCATGAGGTTTATATCGCCATACCTTAGATCTGGTACATGTGTCACAAGTTTGGATATACTCTTTGACTTTCTTCCACATTTGTGGCCACCAAAAATCCCTTTATATGATTTCTATTGTTTTATCCACTCCAAAATGTCTTACTGCAAGGTTATCATGACAATGTTGTACTTGGAGCCTTGAATTTCTTGGAGAGATTCACAATAAGTTCTTGTAGAATAATAACCCATAATTTTCTTGGAGCTTGTTTACAACATGAAATTTCCCTTCTTGAATTTCTTGCTTGACATTACAAAAAAAATCATCATATGATAGTCTCACGAATCCAATGGGTCAATGCTCAATTTTCTTGATGGTTTGAAGAGATGGATGCTAGCTTGGGATAGTCAGACTTGAGTAACAAACTCTCTTATTGATCAAAAGCCTCTTTACCTTTCTTCCATGTAAGCTAAGCACTTCATGATAAGGCACCAGATTGACATTATTGGCATCATGGAAAATACATAATGAAAAAATCAAACCTAGATAGAAAGTTACTCCGTCGCATATGCCTTCTATTGAGGATGTGGGTGGTCACAAAGTACTTTAAATATTTATGATCTATTTACATATTAATGTTATGAGCTTTATCTTCTAGATGGGGATGCCACATATCAAACACATCCACTATCGAAAGAATTTCTTTATCTAGAGGAGCAAATTTCCTTGAATGATATAAATTGGATGTAGGTGTCCATCATCCCCATGTTCGGATAGGATCACAACCAAGCCAAAGCCCAATGCATTTATCTTCAGGAAAAATGGCTTGGTAGAATTCAAGTGAACTAGAATTGGAGCAGTAGCTAATTATAATTACAAAGCCTGAAAGGCTCTCCCTACATCTTTGTTCCAATAGAATTATGTGTTTCTTGTAAGCTTGTAAGATGTGTCACTATTTTAGAGTAATCTTAATGAATATTCTGTAAAACCTAGCAATCCCTCAAGAACATTCTACATGTCAAAAACATTGTACATGACGAAAACATTGTACATGTCAAACACATGAAGATGGTTGCCAATCAAGGATTGTCTCAAGCTTCTTAGGCTCTAGAAAGATTGTTTTCTCAAATATAGTGTATCCTAAACTTGAATTCTTTCTAATAGAAAGAGCACTTCTCTAATTTTGCATACAAAACATTTTCTCTTAGTTTCTCTAGGACTATCCTTACATGAAATTTGTGATCCTCTATATTTTTGGAGAATATCATGATATTATCGAGGTGTATTATCAAAAAAATCATAGGAATAGTCTCGAAAGATATCATTCATTATATGCAGGGGAGAGTTGGAGCATTTATGAGACATATTCAAAATACATATTCAAAATATTGTCTTCGATTCCTCTCCTTCTCTGATCTTGACAAGATTTTAATCACCTTGAAGGTCAAACTTCATGAGGAATTTGTTTTTCCAAGGCAATCAAAGAGCTTTGATACGAGTGTAAGAGGGCATGTGTTCATTATAGTGACTTTATTCAATCCAGGATAGTCTTCACACATTCAGAGATTCCTATCCTTCTTCTTTACAAATAGAATAGGGGCTCATGTTGGATACTTTGAGTTTTTGATAAAGCCCTTGAATAGATTCTCATATATATTCTTTCATAACTCTATGAGATCCTTTGGGTATAGCTAGTAGAATGGTCCAAAGGGTGGTTGTGCTTCCTCTTGAAGTTTTATGGAACATTCATAAGGTCTGTGCTCTAGGAGGATAGTTGCATTCTTCTTTTTAAAAACATCTTCAAAGCCTTGAAACTGATTGGGTAGCTTAACTAGATCATCTTTGTTAGATTCTTGAGCTAGTACAATATAGATCTTATATGTCGAATCCTTCTTACTCCATGTATGAAGGCTTTGGTTCCTACATATGCTGAGTTCTTTTGGATAAGGATTGATTGGAATTTATATTAAACTAAAAGATATGCAAGAATCATGATCCCCAAAGGTA